>CM043021.1:15672570-15822341 GCA_023690525.1 Holotrichia oblita | reverse complement strand
CTTGGTGACTTGTTATATTACTTATGATAAAAAAAAATTTTTAATTCATTTTCTTTGATGCCTGACAGCGTCTCCGTGATGCTTTGGAGGATGACTGTGGAATGTCAGCTGCTTATGCATCTAGTGGGAGAAAGCGGTACTACCAAAACTCATCTCACCATAGAGTAGTTTTTTTTTGGTTCCCCCTCGTACATTACATCCAGTAAAACCAGTGATACCATGATTAACATTAACTTCCAAACGTCTTAAATTAAACGTAGTCTCACCAGAATTTCGGGTGGATAGGACGTTTATTATATTTCCTCTCTTGGCTATCATTGCAATCTCATCAGTAAATGCAAGATGAAGATTTGACATGTCCAGGAAACATTTTCCTCGCCAATGTCAGGGATTAACGTGCTGTGTGGGCTGTGGCGTCATTTTTTTTATAACCACACATTCGCAAGGTCATCAAACAGTTCGCCTAGTTTTTTCCGTAAGAAGTCACGAAGCATGGCGCAGTACCGATTGCTGTTTACAGTAACACTGTCACCATTTTCTTCAAATAAATACAGGCCAACCACACCAGAATTAAAAGCGGCACAACACATTATTACTTTGGAACTATGCAATGGTCGTTGATGGAGATCCTGGGGATTGTTTTCACATCAGTACCTGCAATTTCGTCTATTTACTGCATCTGATAAACAAAAATGTGCCTCATGAACGTTCTGAAGCATGTCTTGACACAAGTTTCTACGGAGTTTGTAAGATCTTTCACTCAGTTTTTGTATCAACACAATCTGATACTGATGCATTTTCAAATCTCAAGCCATGGGATACACTGAAAACGACACATATGCAGCTATTTAAAGACATGCCCCCCGCCATTCTATTCTGTCGCTACTGGTTGCATCCTGCTTCACAAATTAGGAAGTTTTCTGCCGCACCTTGTATTTTAGATAGAAAATGGTCTCTAGACTAGTAATAAATGTAGCTAACTCAGCAATTACATTAGGTTATGTAGTCAATTTTGTAGTATAGCAAGGAGTCCTCAAAATATTTAGAGAGGAAGTAACGGTTGTCACAACGTTAACTAAACGCAAAATTAAGATGATCCTAGTTAGTGGGGTTAGCAGCCAATGGTAAATTCTTAAAAAGAAATAAGCCTCATTAATCTTGACCTTAAGCTTTAGAATTCAAAGATCAAGTACATAAGTGTTACATAAGTCACTTATGTACTTGATCTCCCACACTTTAGACCATGTGGTCTTGTGAAAATTCAATACAACTTTAATTGTTTTTAATCTTATAATTAAGTTTGACTAAGTATGACTATTCAAGTTTTTAATGTTTTTGACTAAGGATTACATAATTTTAGTGCTAGCTTCTTACTCTATGATTACCTTCTGATGAAGAATTTAATAAAATTCGAAAGCTTAAGGTCAAAACTAATGAGTCTTATTTCCTTCTAAGAATTTACCATTGGCTGCTAACCCCACTAATTAGGATCATCTTAATTTTGCGTTTAGCATCAAAATATTTTTAAAAAGTTATTTTTTTGCAAAATTTCATCCGCCTTCATTTGTTATCCAGCTCGTGGACGTCGACATTTTATAAAGTAGACGTAAAAAATATTTCTACTTTCTTCTTCGATGGAAGCAAGAGAAATGAGATCTCAAGTCGACGTCTTTAGTTACACATACATACATATATTCCCAAAGACCATCTCTTTCTTTCCACCGGAATGGATCGTGGTGAGCGTTTCCCGTGGTATCATAACAATGGCGCATCGGAATCGAAAGGTACGAATGAAAAACCATTACGCGGTTAAAAATGACACCGTCGAGCGTGAGATCCGCCAGGGACGACGCCTTTTCTACGCTCTGGGGGCGTCAATTTGACATATCCATAATGTAGTTTGGCAAAGTGCTTGAACCGGTGAACTGTGTTATCCGTAACTTTTTGATTGCTCGCCGTCTCTGGTGGATACTACAGAAAAACTTATCCTCTAGCTGTACTTACGCCTTTTAAAACCCAAAAACGACAAGCGTAACATAGCAGTGAACGCTTCTAATTGGTTGTTTCGGTTCGCTTTAGATTCGAAAAGTAATGGTCGTGACGGTTGGAAATATGAAGGCGTTAAATTTACTGAAGGCTACCAGCTGCGTTTATAATTTGTCTTGTATTTATTCTGAGTTAACATATTAATATTTCACAACATGTGTACGTGTACAATATTATCACAAATCAAAAAGAACTAACAATAGAAAGATTGGAATCAAGAAAATTAGCAACATAAAGCAACTGCTAAAACAATCGACTACAATGCGTGAGTATGAACATACAATACATTGGTGATTAAAGATTTCGAAATGAAATTCATATATCACTTGACGTTTAATAACCGGTCTAGCGCGACAAAAATAGAAGTTGAAGACGCCGGGACATAAATAGAAAGACCCTGGGAAGCGGATGGAATGAAAAAGAAAGAAAAACAAAAAGAAACGAAAAGTCGTCCGAGGTGGTGACGATAACATTTCGGCAGTGCGACGGTGTGTAACGTTTATTGAACTGTCACCTTCGTATTTCTGAAAGTTCCCTCGAACGCGTCAAACTGAAAAACATTTAAAAAGCTGGCGGAGGTGTCCAGTTGACTCGGAAAATATGAAAGTCGAGGTGAGAAATTGGCGTCCAACGTGAGCGCATTCGATACAAATCAAAAGGAGGAAAATAGAGAGAGGAAGATAAAAATGAAACAAAATATTTGCATTGGACAGTTGAGGAAATTTATTGACGAAACGTGCGCTATGTTCGTAATCTAATCGGTTTATCACTTCTTTTTCGTACAAGTAGAGAGCAGACGTATAATAAATACAGTCAAATATAAAAATATGTGTACATTAGCAGCATACTTAGTTCTTAAAGCTAGTGATTGAAGAAGATTAGAAGGTGGCCTCATGTTGATGTCCATACATACAGTGCGAGTCTGTAATCTGGAATAAATTCAGTAAAGCGAAGACAGTCCTTTTTGCGGAAATATGCTCGGACGGGTCGATTAGTATTTTAAATTGCCCACTTTTTCATCTGACAAAATTTTATGCAGCTTGTCCCAAATTTGAGATGTGACGTCATCGTCATTTTTTTAAATGGCAGCCCTAATTTTTTTTAAACTATTCTTAAAGGGTATATCAAATTGCGCATGCCTACCAATTTTCAAGTTTTTATTCCTTGTCATTAAAAAGATATTTAACAGTAACTAATTCGAAAAATTAAGAAATCTGATTCACCTCAATCGGATCTTTTTTACAATAAATGTTCAAAATGTTGTCCATGTACTTCCTGACAATACCCTAAACCTAAACGGAATTGAAACTCATACACTTATAGAAAGTTGTCACGTTATTTTATGTGAATTCTATGTAAATTTGGGAAGTTGCCCAAATATTTTGGGGCATTCTGTATATGAAAATAGCTTTTTGACAAAACATTCTTCTTTTTTAACCTAAAGTTGACATATATAGGTCAAGGGTTGCTACCTTCTACTACCATTCAACAAAAACATGATGGCTAACAGGGGTTGGGCACTCTAAGAAAACCATAGCCTACTTCCATGGCAAGAACACAAGATTTTAATAAAATTAACACTTTTTTAACATTATTTTAACGGTGTGAAACAATTACTCCCATCTTGCTCGTCGGACATACAATGTCGAGCAGGCTGCTTAAAAAGTATTCTTTTCGAAAGGACCGTAGGTTGGGGCAGAGAAGTGCAGTCTTCATGTCTGCTAGAGGCCGTTTTATTCCTTGATCTGTTATATTCCTAAGGCAGAAAATGAGGGCGTAGCCTAACGACCGAGTCCCTGCTGATTCTTAAGGTCATATTTATAGTTCGTGCTTGAGATTGTGTCAATGCTCGAGTACGCGATTTTGACACATTTGCAATGACACTCACATCAAAATCGCATGCTCAAGCATTGGCACAACCTTAACCACCAACTATAAATATGTATACCCTTAGTTCGCTTGAAATCCCATCTTTAAACCCTTTAACACTTGTTATAATAAAGATTGTGAGAAGATCCTCCGGAACAACGTTGGAAGGAAGAAACTAGTAAGTTTCTTAGCGAAGCATTTTTGCGAGTAGCTGTTCCTGCTACAGCAATCAATAGATTTCACAAGTATTGGATCTTTCCTCTAGAGCTTCATTTTTTTTTTGGTGTTTGATTTTGCAGCTGTGGACGTGACTCATGTTTCGATGAAACCCTAAAACAGTGATTTCAATGTTACCAAAGATGAAAGATACTGGATAAGCATGGCGATGAAACTATTTCAATACAAGAGGAAGTAGTGGTTGAATCCAGTGGCGGGGCTTTGGCTGAAAAGGTGGCAGTATCTGTGGGATGGTGCAAATTTCGCTTGCGATCCAAATGAAATTACTTCTTTGTGACAAACAGACCTTCATAAAGAAAAAAAAGATCTACAGAGCAGCTGTCACAACATTCAGTCCCTATCAAAATAAACAGATACGCAAAAGAAAGAAGAAGAGCAAAACAACACAATAAGCCATAGAAGACGGAGAAATGACGCCTCATACTTCATAAAGATAGAAGACACTTCATAAAAGTCAGAAGAAACCTCAAACTAAAAAAGGAACCCCTAATAAAAAAACCAGTTTTGAACAAGAAGAAGAAGTGGATAATGATCAAGAAGATTTTTTGTATACATGAAGAGTGTCCCAGTTGTGAGAAAGAAGATAAGTTTTGAAAATTTAAAATTGTTAGGAAAAACACCAAATATGCAACCTAATACCTATCGGTTATGTTTATTGTTCTAGTCCTGATCCTCAACTACCATAAATGCTGTGTCTGTATTATCTGGCCTATTGCTTCTCGTGATTGATCTCAAAAGGTGTTACCTAAAACTAAGACTCCGCTTTCGCTACCACCACCCTCTGGACGAGGAAGAGGGAAAGAGGGTAGAAGAAGGTAAAAGGGGGTTTGAAACAAGATAAGCTAGAAAACCAACCAACATTGAAGATTAAGAGAAACATTTTCAGTACAATAAAAGCATCTAACAAAAGTGATAATTTATTCATTTGCGTTTGTGCAATGACGAACTGTCAATGAATTTATTAATACATCTCCTACTTCTCTACCTATTTTTTTACGATGTATAGAATATAGATGCTCTATATAAAAAAAAAGTGGCGTTGAAAAGTACCCTATCCTCTCCTATCTATTGTTCTTCCATTTTGATTCCATTTTGACATTTCATATTTTCATTTCAATAATAGAATATCGAAAGAATTGTCTGGTGTCCATGTAGGGAACCCAATCCTCATTTATCACACAAAATACAACACTACAACTGCAATATCAAAACTCCATAAAGTATTGTATTCTTTCGTATTCAATTCTGCTTGCAATTCGAAGCTATAAATTTATTTCCAATTGAAGATAGCCTTATTTATCTTTTACGTGTTTGTGCACCTTGTTGTCGTTACACAGCTTCCAGGCGTAAACCGTGTACACAACCAACCTTCCCTCTGAAACAAGAATTAGACTTCCTCGGCAGACACTTCCTTCCTAGCACACGTACTACGTTGTACACAAGGTAAAGAGAAACAAGCCTTGTTTCCTGTGTAAATTTTTCCATCGACATGCCGGTCGGGTCGGATGCAGTCCAATAACAAAGCAGGCCACGGCATCAGGTATTTAACTATTTACGATGCAAGTTTGGACTTGTTAGCTCACGAACCCTGCCGCCGTTCTGAATATAAACACTGACCTTAAGACGCTAAATCTCCAAAGGGACCATAAAATATACAGAGAGTGTGCCGGTTCGGACATGTTTAACAAGGAATCTTTCGAAAACACTTGCGACACCTAACTTGAGAGAAGAAATACGCCCCGAAATAAAAATCGACAATTAGAAAAGGTTATAGCGGGAATATGAAAGATACTAGATCACGCGAAAACGCGTTATTGGAAAAATATTTTATTTACGATGTAGCTGAGTGGGTAGGGTGTTGGATAAGGAGGCAAGGAAGAGACGGAGAGAATACATACGTAGATATATAATAAACAGAAAAACAGTTTTTTAAATTATTTATTTTATTCTAAGATTGGAACAAACCGGTATTGATAGTAACAACTACGTCCTAACGCAAAGCGAAATCCTTACAAATACCAGTGACGTATCTAATAAATTCGCACGTATTCACACACGCTAATATCACGAGTGGCATTATCTAAGGCGACAGAACAGGCCACTCTCTTCATATATCTTCGCGACATAAAATACATTATTTATCTCCCCATACATAGGCGACCATACATTTCGCCCTAAGACCTTGGCCTGTCTCCAGTAATGGAAATCATCGATCAATTTCCGCGGAATACATCAGCACCAGACATTATCATTACCTGCAAGACACACACTCCGGCTCGATCCGCTTGCATTTCTTCTCCTCTCGCATATATCTCACAATTATCGTTAAGGTTCTCATCTGGCGGGAGACATTGTTAAAAGCAGATGTGCTCATCAGGATATATGGCACGTGAGAGGTAGGATACTTTTTTTTTCGTGACAAACGGCGTTTCAAAGCCGTAAAAGCAATCCTTCTTCGGTAATACGTGCTTGAATTATGAAAAATAATTTCAAGCATAGTATACAACGTTTTAGTTTCAAGTGCTTACAAACATTTCACTTCTCAAAAGAGTGGTGTTACAGTTTTTGAGGGTTTTATAAAAGCACGGATTAAAAATTCTTCTTACCAGTTTTAAATTGTGTTACGGAGGGGAAGGAGAGGGAGGGGTGCTTTGTAAACCGCAGAAACAATACCTATCAGATCAAAAATGTTGCAAACTTATCAACTGACTTTATTCGATACTTGTTTATTGAATCGATATTGTCGCGTAATCACATTCTATCACACATTTCCATATACAGATCATTTAGAGAGACTAAGGCCAGCTAGAAAAGAGATAGATCTAGAGTAGGGCGGTTGTAAAACACATATGGAATTAACGCAAGCGTGCTATTCCCTCTTTCTCGCTGCGATAAGTTTCGATCTTCCTAGTAGTAGTACCACACCACCTAAAACTACCAGAATTTGCACTCCTTGTCGGCGCTTTTGATCTTTTTAAGACAGATGCAGCCTATTCACGCCATTTTGTGTAGAATAAACGCAGGGTCGGATTGAGGAAATATTGGATACGTTGACAGGGGGGTCTTGACTGAAAACTAGAAGCCGTTAGGTTAGGTTAGGTTTGGTCAGGAGTGGGGTGGCATGTGGGCCTATTTCACTGCGACCTTTACAGGTCTATTGTGAACCTCTTTACCCTCTCTAGTTTCGCCTTCTTAATCAGACAAATCATTTTTGAGAGCGGCTCTTTTATGTAGCCGTTGGCTGTGGGGTTCTCTACCCCCATTACTAGAAACCTTGTCCTCGCTAAGCCGTCACAGTGGCACAAAACATAAACTGGGGTTTCTTTTTCCTCTGCAGAGAGCATTTTCTGCCAGGCCTATGTTAATCATATGCCTATTCAGTCTGCAATGACCGGTCATCAGACTTACTATCATTTTGACAGTCTTCCTGTCTTTACTCAGTAGGTCTTCAGTAAACTTAGGCCTCTGTTTGCTTAGGAACTCCTTAGCCTGTCTTTGTTCCGGTGATCTTTCCCACCAATTTGTGATTTGATAATGCCGGAGGAAGGGGCCGCTTTGACGAACCTCGTCTGGCCAGCTCATCTGTCGCCTCGTTTCCCTTCACTCCCGTGTGGCTGGGGACCCAGGCCAAAGTTATTTTCCTTAGGGTGTCCACCTCATTTAGGGCTCTTACACAGTCCCAAACCAGCTTTGAGTCAGCACTTGCGGAACTAATCGCTGAAAAAGTTAATCTCAACACAAACGTTAATAACACCTGGTAGTTAGTAAACAATGAACAACGCTCGAATCTCGAATACTAAACATCAACCATCGTGAAGTATTTTTCTTCCAGAGAAAATGGCGGATTACGCTGCGCACTAAAAATGCGCGTACTTTTCCCGACAAGGGAAGTGCAAATTCTGATAGTTTGATATTCTGTGGTCGTACTTAGGCTAGTGTGGCACGTGGATCGCTCATGTATGTGTATGCCCTCGCTATCACAGCGAAGGAGGGGGAATAACACGCTTGCGTTAATTCCGTATATGTTTTACAACCGCCCCACTCTAGATCTATCTCTTTTCTAGCTGGACTTAGTCTCTCTAAATGATCTGTATATGGAGCATTTAAATACTATCCGGAGAATTTTATTTCGTTAACATTTACCCTGAAATTAATAATGTAGCACCATTTTATTCCGATAAGAAAAGGAAATACAGGTTAATAGTAAATTTATTTAACATTTACGGTGTTGAGAAACCTTTTGTGAATATAAAATGTCATTCCGGCAATTTCCAAAATTACAAATAAGATGTCTACTCCAAAAATTGGTTTTGAAGAAACTAACCCTGCAGAATTAATTGGAAAAGGCTTTTAAGCCAATACAAATATGATTCAAGAGATGCTGTTTTAAACAAAATATACTTCTTAATGAGTGTCTATTAACGCCCAAAAAAGAAAGAACTCATAAAATAGACAGAAGCAACCTGTAAAATATAGTAGAAGGAAGTATAGGTTTATCTTTCAAACCTAGTATGATTAGCAGTGATTTGTTCATCGAAGTGTTAGAGCATATTATGAAGCTGTGAACTATTGTCATGCAGACGGGATTGCTTACGTATTGTTTCCACCACATACTTTTCATGAACTTCAACTTCTTCATGTCGAAATATTGGCCCTCAAAACAAAATTAAAAATTGCCTTCAATGATCAACATGTTACTCAATCATCTTTTATGCCGAAAAATATGTGCCCTCTACTATGCCCCCATGTGAGTCCTTCATAAATGTGGATCAATTTTTACAAAACTGGGTGACTACTATAACAGAAATTTCCGTTCACCAGCTGAGGCTAGAAGAATTAGAAGCAAAAAAGAAAAAAAAATGTAGAAAATGCTTGTACAGCTTGTTTTTCCTCCACAGAAACCACCGTCGAACCAACTACGATATTACAATAGATTGTACAACCGATCGTTTCTGTAAACCCCTTAAATAAAACATATCGAGTCTGATTTTATCAGTGGCTCAAGCGATAATTCCGATTAATCAAAGATGCTCTGCGGATACAGTAAAATTTGACGTGGAAACTGAAAAAGACGATCAAGAAGTTCATGTTGAGACTTGTCCTCCATTTGACCCAGAAATTTGGAAATGTGATTGTGGCCCACCTCAAAATCGAAGAAAATCAGCGAAACTGTTTATTGTTCGGATTTGATTCTGGAGATTTTCACATTCGCTCCTTAATCAAAATGCTATCCTCTTTTACATGAATATTTCTAGTTTTACGAAATCTTTTATCTTATAACGATATATTTTAACCAGAGTTTCCTAACCTAAAAAATAAATAAAAATCTGACTTGAATTTTGATTGCCAAATTTAATCTTACTTACAGTTAACTTATTAATCATATACGACAATTATAACACCCATAATCACATATGCTATTTTGGTATGGTGGCCCAAAAAAAACACAGAAGCCTGTACGACAACAGCTTCAACAAATCTAAAGACTGACTTGTCTAAATGTCACAGGAGTTATGCGGACCTGTCTCACTGCAGCGCTAGAAGTACTTCCGGAATCCAAAAACAGGCTATATCAAGTGCCCTATCTCTGAACAAACTTAAGGGATTAAAATCTGGGGCCATTCGAGGACACCTTAAAATTCTTGAAGATCCCAACAACAACTACCTAATTCACATTCCAAAGGACAAGATCTCTATGTAATACAACTTCGACCAACCCTACAAAGTGGTCATCGAAAGCCATATTAAGTGGGCCTCCAGTGAGCCTCAACTCAAAAGAGGAACCCTGGCATGGTACACGGACGGTTCTAGAATAGAAGGAGTGAGGACGGGCATTGGGATCAGTGGGCCTAACCACTACCTCAAAGTGCCTATGGGACTTCACTCCAACATATTTCAAGCAGAGATTTCTCAAGAACATCGAGTTAGGGATACGTGGCGCAACAATTTGTATATCAAGTGACGGCCAAGCGACGTTGAAGGCTGTGAGTGCCTACACATACAATTTCAGTCTGCTGCATGAATGCATATGCAACTTTAGGCAATTGGGACGCAAAAACCACCTAACTCTTCAGTGGGTCCCAAGCCATCAAGAGATCGAAGGAAACGAAAAGGCAGATAACCTTGCCAAAGAAGCAGCGAAAATGCCTTTCATTGGACCTTATCCCTGTTGTGAGCTGCAAAAGAGCCACGTAAAAGAAGTAGTTAACAAATGGGAGGCCACCAGAAAGGCCTCCCATTGGCAGGATACTCCACGACAAAAGCAGGCAAAGAAAACAGCACAATCGTTGCTATCTTTCGGCAAAGGGGACCCTAGATTGCTGGTAGGGTTTCTGACAGGTCATGTGACCCTGAAGTACCACCTACATAAACTCGGAAAAGCTGAAACATCCACGTAAGCAATACTTCAAAGATTTGGTGACAAAGACTATAATTTGTGACATTTGATTGCATTTTTCCGTGCGTAGGTCGTAGGAAGAGCTGAAGACTACTAGCTTTCAGACTAATTATGGGATATTTGTCTTTGTATACAGTTGGTTACAAATTCTGATGCAATATTGTGCAATAATGTATAATAAAACGGATAATATACAGACTGTTACACCTGATCTATAATCATAAACATCTTTCTAAAATTGTGTGTCGCCCTCTAGCGCAAGCTTAAGTTTATTGAAAAAGTAAATGGGTTTTCTAGCAATTGAATTAGTTGCCAATGTTACTGGACCAAAACCTCCTAAATTATTGTCTTTAGGGCTTCGTGAATGAAACATTAGAAATAATGGTAGTTTTATTGTTTTTTACTATTAAAGCTTTGATTAGGTTTATTTTAAATTCTCATACACACTTTCGTAATACATAGCAAGCGAAGGCTTCGTTTAATTAATTAATAGCATTATTGCTAGATTATATCTCATAGAAAAAGATTTTATTATCGTTGCAAAGAACAAAAACTCATTTTAAACTTACCTGCAATAGATTTTCTTCCTGACTCGTACACTCCAAACGTTGCTGTAAGATCCCTTTCGTTTCCTTTTATTCTGAATCTACAATTTGCACGAAATACATCCCGAACAGTAGTAGTAGGTAACACTTCAACCCAACTCGTACTCTTCCTTGTACTTCCTGAACCTGACGCGGAGGACGTGACGTAATCAAAAAGGATCTGACTTTAATTTTCGGTAGGACCTGCAGCGGCAATCGGATCTGGCACATCTACTGTGAAACAAATGGATCCGAAAGTGATTCCATTTTCTATGTCATTAGTTTCCACTTCAGCCGACAGGGCGGCGCAGTTTCGTTCCTTTTTCGACCTAAACTTTGCAAAATAAAATTCCGAGAGGAGTTTTGCCCAAAATCGGACGAACGGTGTTCCTTCTTTCCTTTTTCCCCTTTTGTGTTGTCCCTTTTACCAGCGCTCTATTCGTCTTCTAATCTTCTTTCTCGGTTGTGTTTCTGTGTATAAGATGCAAATGTTATTGTGTTATACGATTTAGAACTAGCGTCCAAGATATTGATTTATTCTACTTCTTATTTGTATTTTTAGAAACACATTAAAATGATCAGATAACTTGAACTTAGATCAACATTTAAAGTTATTGCAACTTCTTCAATCACACTAATATTATATTTCAACAAATTAATTTTCGTGAGCTATTAGATCAATGAATCAAAATGGCCTCAAACGGTCACCTAAAGAGGTACCCTTCTCGCCACTCACATCTATTCGTCACTCCATGGTTTACTTCGTTTTTCTAAGGCCGAACTTGTTGCTCATCAGCCTTTTACTCTTCAAGATTTTGGGTTTTGGAAACCGAATTCTCTGTTGTGAGATATATGTGTTAGTCTGACATTGTTATTGCTCCGATATGTATGCAAAGTCTACAGCCATACTGTTCTAACTGCGACAATTTGGCGACTTTGAAAAGTGACTAATTAGCGGATTATCAGCATGTGCGATCCCCATGGAGCTGCGGTCGTGGGCTTATGAGTAGTTTCAGCAAACGATGCATCACTCCGTGTGCGATATTGGTGACTGAGAGTGCCTTTGCATTTTAGATATATTTGATAGTTGGGGTACAGCTGTACCCCAGTTTAGCAGAATAATAGCATATTAAACTTGTTTTTGCTTGTAAGTATATATTTGTTTCACTAAATTATTTGACTGTTAATGTTTTTATTGCATAGCTTATGCATGCCATTTTTTAATTTAATTGTTGTTTTTTAGATCACGCAAGTCATGGCTCCTGGTGATCTAGCTGCAATACACCGTATTCCCCATGATTCTGATTCTGAGGTTTCTCAGGACGAGATCGACGAGAATGATGTCATTATATTCCTTATATTCCTTACCATCCGCTTATGGTTCTGAGGCAGATGTACCGTTGGCACAGATACAGCTAGCAGACCAAGATAAAGTTAAAGTTTTGAAGGTTCCCACCAAACTAAGGGGCAAACATGGATTCAAATGGTCAGGTGTGAAAGGTGCAGTTCATCGTACACCAAAAAGAAATTTTGTTATACATTTACTCGGAAATAAAAATAAATCAAGGCAAATAGAATCAGGAATAGAATATACCAATAAAGAAATAAAAACTCAAAGACTGAAATATGGCAAAGAAATGGGCAAAAATAATACCGAAGATTCACCAATAGCTAATAAATCTTCCTACACCAGAGACACAAATAATGTTGAAATGGTGGCTCTCTTTGGTTTATTATATTATGCCGGCGTAATGAAGTTTAATGGAGTATTTACCAAAGAACTCTTTGATAAAGACAATGGTATACCCATATTTCGAGCAACAATGCCCGAAGCACGCTTTAGATTTTTAGTAAACTGCCTCCGGTTTGACGATAAAGGCACCAGAGCTGAAAGAAGAGAAATCGACAAACTAGCAGCATTTCGAGATGTGTTTGAGAGATCCATAAACGAAATGAAAAAATTGTACATATGTACCTTCAGAATACACTACAATTGATGAACAATTCGTTGGATTTCGTGGCCGATGCCCATTCAAAATGTACATTCCTTCAAAACCCGACAGATATGGGATTAAAATTGTGATGTGCTATGATGCTATGATACTCCTGTTGCCCATAATTATTGCGAAAAACTTACCACTTCTTTTCAAGGAACCAATAGAAATCTGATAATGAACAATTGGTTCACGTCTATGCAGACGACAAAAAACCTTTTAGAAAAAAAAATACAGTTGTAAATACATTGAGAAAAAATAAAAAAGAAATTCCTGCATCATTTTTGGACCTCAAGAAGAGGCATATAAACTCCGCCATGTTTTGCTATAGTGACCAACTTACATTATTATCATATTGTCCACCAAAAACTAAGAAAAACACTGTTATTATACTTTCGACAATGCATTAAAAAAGTGATGAGTCAAATACCACCAAATTACCAGAAATGATAGAATCATAGAATCGGCTTTGGCTATTATGCCTGTTTTATAATTTGCTAAATATTGTGGGATCTAACTCGTAGGTACTCCTACGAGGTTCTAATGCACCGAATAAAGAAATTATCAAAAACAGAAGAGATTGTCTGAAAAGCTCGCACATGATTTAGTGAAGCCTCAGATGGAAAGTCGCCCTCCCCCTTCTCTCCCCCGCAAAAGTACCAACAAGGCGACCTGCTACCACCGCACAGTGGTTCAGAACGCGAAAAACGCGATCGAAATTGTTTAGTCTTTAGTTTTAACAAATTTTACATTAAAAGTTGAGCAAACATGTTGTGTTCTTGGGTATGCTGAATCTGAAATTATGCATAAAAACCCGTATTTGTAATACCTAACCTAAAATACATGCCTTAAACGCGAAAAATACTTAATACAAGTACGAAGAATATTTTTTAAACAAATTATACAGTTTAGTTTGCAAATTCGAAGTATTTCTTTGTCAAAAGCACCACTTAATGGATTGAGTTTGACGTTTTTTTTTTTCATTTTTCTAAATTTCTTCAGTTTCACGTACCAATTGCATTCTCAAAGGTCTGCGAAATTTAACAGAAGATGGTCGAGGATTTTGCCATAATACATGATTTTCATTGTCAATTAGCCTCAATGGCAAAAGTCATAAATTTGCTGTCATCTTTTACACCTTCATTTTCAATTTTTTTTTAATATGTGGAAACCCAGAACTACCATCAAAGCCCCACTTGCAAATCAAAGTCAAGTTTGCATTTTCAAGTTCCACCACTTATAAAAGACTTTCACAAATTTTATTTAGTAAATTGCGTGCTTCAGATGTTACCCAAACTCGAGTTTGAGTAAGTTGTATTTTTGTTTTTCATTTTCATTTTTGTTTTATTTCATTTTATATTGTATACCTATATGTACTAGCCCTCATACCAAGTTGAAAATATGATTTTCGATCGCGTTTTTCGCGTTCTGAACCACTGTGCACCGGTAGATGTTCATTTTGCCACTTAAGCCAAGACCTAAAATCCAGGGTCAACTGCGATGTATGCAAAAAATTCATTTGTTTACAACATCAGAAGAAAATTTGTTCAACTTGTGCGGAGTAATAATAAAATACATTTTTACTGAATTAACCCAAATGTAGAAAGTTAATTCACTTGTTTTTGCATTACTTTTAAATAAACATATTTTTTGACAAAAATTTACCAACATTTATTTGGGATACACCTGCACCCTACTGTAGCAGATTAAGTTCTGAAAATAAGTGTAGCATTCCAGGGTTAATATGGTCTTTGCCGCACTTAGCTAAGTTAGAAATCCATAAGTAGCAATTGTACTGTACCAGAGAAGGTCACTCGTGCACTAGACTGCAATTGTACGTTGTGTAATCATAGTTCACATAGTTTCAAGATTCGAGATGGTAGACTAGGAGACATTAGGTTACGATGACGATAGACAATTTCTGCTTCAGCTTTTAGTTACATGCCCTGGTCTGTTTCTGCAACATCTTTGGTTTGCGTCATAAATTCTTTTGGGCACAGCTATAAATGATATGAATAGAAAATTTTGAATTGTCGCTAGAGATGTATTGATGCAGATTCCTATCTTGATGACACCGCCATTTGCTAGCAATTCCTTTCTTTTAATACTGGAAGGTACTGTGGTAAGGTTGTCAAAGAAATAAATCACGTACCAGTCATTCACATTTGCTCACCCAGTATGGTCATTTAGACGACATAAGCAAAGTCATTAGAGTACAGCGTTCCCATCCCTTTTCCAACGTAGTTTATCCCCATATGCACATAGCATAGTTTCAAGTTTAAACACGCTACATGACTGTAATAATAATAGAGATGTATCAAGCTTTGCTATTAGAGAGACACTAATTTAACTTGTGTCACAACTGCGTGTGTTATTTTCACGGTACGCACATGCTGTTATGTTCTATTATGTTAGAAATTAATACAGAATCCTCTATGTGATACATGGAACGGCATATTTACCTTGTTAGTTCGCCATTTTCGTACGCGAGCACGTACTTTCGTCGACTAAACTTACCGGGGCTGCAAATAAGGGCATGTAACAGGACTGACTGCTTTGCTCGCCTTGAAAACTTTCATTTGTGTTGTGTAAATGTTTGCCCCGTGTAAGCTTAACGACGCGGAATTAGATACGAATAATTAGTAATAAATATAATCATCAACTTGCTGAGTTTGTGTACATACCTACTTGTTGAAATATAAGTTTGAAAGCGCTAAAATTGGAGTTGAAAACCAGTTACAATGTTTTGTCGAAACTTTTAGTTATGTCAGATCATTTCTTAGAAGTTCATTCAGAAAAAAATATATTAAGTGTAGTAGATATCTTGATGAGATCTGATACAATTTTTTGAACCATATATCACAAAATCTTTTCCAATTTATTCCCTTTATTGGATAGCTTTACTAAAAGAATTACCCACTTCAAGTTTCAAACTTCCACTGTCGAAATGTTTAACTGGAGGTAATTTTTTATCCATTGTTAATTCCCTAATCTTAGCTGCTTTAAACGTTTTCGATAATAACACACTTTTATTCTTATATATCGCAATGAATTTGGTAGACTCGTTGAACCCACCAGCATCGAATAGAAAATGCTTGACTAGCGAATACTTGATTTAAGCTAGAGCTTCGCACCGTAGTAAATGACCTCCTTTATGTACCTAAGAGCTGCATTAATTTTCCTAACACGTAAGTTCATGTTTGATGATGATGCCGTTAACGTGACTGATCTCATTTTCCCACGTTTTCCTTATAATAGAATGATGTAAGAAAAGATGGCGATATTATTCTTAAACGTCATAATTACCACAGATTAAATTATTCAAAAAGTGCTTATCGATAATTATTTGATGAAAGTTCAATTCTAGATATTTGTTGAGCGTAATGTATTCATTACTTATGCAAAGTTGTCGCGTCTGCTTTCAACGATTTATTACTTGAGAGCAGCTACTCGCGTTGAGCGCCACACAAAAGAATCCACCGACCCTTTTGTACACCGTACACCCGCCGTTGTGCCACGGCATAATCATCGACCAGATTTCACCGCAAATGGTCGTAGCTTTAATCAATGCAATTCTCAGTTCCGGAATAAATGCATAAGAAACAGATTCGTACACCGAGGAAAACTCCGCGTTTGTTTTACCGTCATTACGGTCGTATCGAATCGGAAGCATGTTTACGAGGATTAAAGGAAATGACATCTTAAATATTTTCTCTCTCTGTTTTCGGTTACTTCTCGTATATACACTTTAGTTCGAAAGTTTTGAACAAACAGACTTGGGAACTTTGGGCTTGAATTTCATGAATGGTAATTTCGATTTCATTTCGATTGGACAGTTTATCCTTAACGGCTACTTACAAGAAAATAGTTCAACGGGCTCAAATCACAACTCCGAGGCGAGCAATTGATCAAAATTTCGGCTGATTATTCGATTTTTGAAAGCGGTACACAAAAGTTCAATTGTTACGCTGACTGTGTGGCAAGTAGCACCGTCCTGTTGAAACCAAACGTCGTCCATGTCATCCTCTTCAATTTGTAGAAATCGCCATTGATCCTAATGGCGGCTCCTTGCTCATTTTGCCAAAATCCGTAGCAAACAGTTACTCGTTTTGGGTGCATCGGCTTCACACTGATGATGTTTGGATTATGTGACCCCCCAAATGCGACAATGTTGCTTATTAACATAGCCTCCGATGTGCAAGTGGGCTTCATCTGAAAAGACAATGTTTCGGTAAAAATCTTCGGCCAAACGATCTTCAGCCCATTGAGCAAAACGAAAACACATCGGATGGTCCTGAGGCTTTCAGTCTTGGACTAATTGAACTTAGTAAGCCTTCAGACCGAGGTCTTTATGCAAAATTTTCCTTAGAGAAGTGCGAGAAACTTTCAGCTCCTGAGAATGATCGCGAGTTGATGCTGATGGATTTTCGTGCACACTCTGGGCAACAGCAGCAATGTTTTCGGCGTTGAGCGCACTGGAAGAGAACGTGAATGGGTTATTTTGTCCAATAACGATCCAGTTTCACGAACTCACGAACGGAATTGCTTCAAACAGCAAAATTAGGTGATCAAGATCTGAAAGCCAAATTCAAATGTTGTGATAAACTGAACAACTATAATGTGTATTGTGCAAATGATACCACATCCAACCGTCTTTCATTTAGAGCTGAATTGTCGCTCTTACCACTGCGACTATCGTAGATTACAGGAAATATTTTGGACCAGAAACTATAATTTATATTTAACTGTGTTAACAGATATTCTTGCACTGATTAAGAAATACTGTAGATAAGCAATGAATGGAAGAACCACTGTTTTAATAAGGATTTCATTCTTTATATCTCATATAGAAAATCTAAACAATCCTTGATCCAATCTACAAATCAATACATCATCACTTTAGATTCCCTCCCCTTTTTGTTTTATACTTCATATCAGCTTCTTAATGCAAAACACTAAAAATTTAAATTAAATTCAATTTCGCGACTTCATTATTAAGAATTCCTTCATCTTAACATTTAGTTATATATAACTTCTACGTCTTCTCCCTGCTTAATTCCTGCCCTAAATATCTTTAGAACTTCTCTCGCGACTGTAATGGTTCTCAGAGCGTGGAAAAGAATTGATGTGTAAGCGAACTCTATTAAGAACCTCATCAGGAAGTTTGTTTGGTGGCACATGTCGTCCTCTCATATCTCGAGATACAAACCCTCCAGTGATATCCTTGTGTAAAGCAGTACATACGGTTTTGTAAACATCAATTTTAAGCAGGTTCCTTCTTTAAAATAAGTATAATTATACAGGACGTTCAGTAGGGGTTGTGTTTTACGAAGTAATTTATTATATTTTATTTCATCGATTCATTTTAGAGAGTAGAACGAAATAAAAGTAAGCACATTCGGTTTAAATCCAAGCGTTACGTATGATTTACTATCCTTGCTATACTGCACTCGAAAACCAACAATAAATGCTCAAATATAACCGGATTACACAAGAGTAAATCACATCGAACGATAGATTGAGAAAAAGTTCGATTTCGATACCGGTTCCAGCCGAGAAACGATACGCAATAGCTAACCATCAGACGCTTAGTACAAGAATTGTTCAAAATAGTTTCTAAGGTCTCTCCCGGAAGAATAAAATGTTATATAAAAGACGTCGGAAAATCATTACCAATATATTTTCAAGTATGTATTTACGTCAGCAATTTCCTCTTCTTCGATTGTCCACTTCAGAACGTGGCAACGGCCAACACACATAATACGTTGGTGTATGAAGAGGTTGAAAAATCGGACGTTCGCTGCGCTTTCTGTCAATCTATTATCAAGCCGGGAAAGTAGGTTAAAAGATGTAAGCACGTGAATTCACATGTTCGTATACGTATTACATCATTAAATTTGAGGATATTTTATATAACGTTTTCAAAGTTGAAAAGGACCAGCTAAGGACAGCATATGATTATCTGGAATCACACATTTAATAAACTTCCGTTTAATCCAATTTAACGTTACTGCTTTTCTAGAAGAACTGCTCAATACTTCTTTCACTTAAATACATTTTATCGGCGTAATAAGTGCTTCCGATTAAATTTCGGCGAAATCCTCTCAAGAAAATATTGCGTATAATTTTTACCTAGGCGAAAGGAATCAGGAATGACATAAATTGACATCATTACGATATCAGTGTCACCAACATACATCCGGAGGAAGTTGTAATTCGTATACCTATCCGTTTTTACCGCTTCTCCGATATAAGCAGAGAAATGTTACGGAATTTAATATATTCCGATCACCGATATGTCGCTGCTGTCCCAGAAGTACCGTCAAGAGAGCTATATGTTTGCAAATGGGGCACATAAGACACAACCGCTAAGCAAGGCAAGCGTAATCATCAATCGATTTCGTCTACTTCACCAGAAGAAGAGGGACGTTTTGCGAAATAAAGAACGTTTTCTAGATGTACGTACATGGATTTTCAAAAGTTTTGATTCCACATACTACTGGTAATTTTAGTTTCCTTTACTGATAAATAAAAATATGTATAAAAACGCGAACTAGAGGAACTAGAAAAAAATGACGGGTAAAGGGGATTCTGATAATGGCAATAACTTTGAAAGCAATTCGTTGAATAAAGAAGATCATGAAAGCCTTGTAGATTTTAGAGGAAAAGATAAAATCTTTAAGTGGAAGAAACAGTTTCCAACTTGGAGAAACATGACGCTTTAATAATGAGTGGGATATTGAGACCTTTCTTGACATCTGGAAAAGACTCTTTCATAGTTTAGAATAACGTCTCCATCAGAACTGCATCCAATTTAAAGCATTCCAAGTCGTTAGTTAATCGAAGACATTCTGAAATTCTTCAATAGTACAGAAAAAAGGATCTGTATAATTATGGTGAAACTAACGTTACCAATAATCCTAACACTGAAAAGGTTGTAAATCCTAGAGCTACCAAAAGGGAAGAGAGGATCGAAAGGTTCTCTCCGGTTTCCATCAGTAGTAAGGTGTGTGAGAACGTAAATGGGAATTGGGCTACCTCCAACTGAACTCACGTTGGTTCAATTGGTACAAAAAATGTCAACAGTGCCAGTGGTCGGTTCGACATGAACCTATTAGAAATATGTTTTTTTTTTTAATTTTAGTACCAAATTTTGAAGTTACTTGCAATCTTGAAGACATGGTGGAGAGAAATTTTAGATCAGTGCAACGTTTCCTTCTTCCCAATCCTACAAAGGTGTGAAGATTCCTGGTGGCGTAAATGTAAGCGGTGATGCTAATTTGAGAGTATTTGGGCAAGAATATAGAACAAGCGACAGAAAGCATGAAGGAAAAAAACGGGAAGCAAATAGATCCTTGGACGATCACGTCTGCTGTGAGCGTGGAAGTCGTTTAGCTGGAAAATAAAATGACTTTTGAAATTTCTTCTCCTTCAAGGCAAGCCTTCTAAATACATTCGGTAATGAAAATATCGCAAAGCCAGTTCGTTAAATTCGCAAAAATGATTTTGAGGCTTGTGTAACAGAACCAGCCAAGATCGTTAATACGCTAAATCCCGACAGGCCACTCCTTCTTCTCGCGACACGGCCGTGATGATTAGATAACCATATTGAGACCACCTCCACTCTAAGATCGTCAAATCCATGGTTTGAGGAGTCACTCTCTCGGAGGAAAAAAAATGTTGAAAGACATTTAGTCCAGCCTTGACAAAAAGAAGCCCTCAGTACTTTTACATGTTTAAGGTAAGTGATTTCTGGAACCCCACTTCCTCCTTATCAGTGTATGAGAATGTGATTTTTTCTTACGTATATGAAAACACTAGGTCATTTATATCGCCTCATCAACATGGCTTCGTACGTGGACGTTCAACAGTCACTAACCTCGTAACGGTCTGCCAATACATTTGTCAAGATTTAGATAAACAAGAACAAGTTGACGTTGTGTATACTGATTTTAGTAGCGCCTTTGATACTGTTGACCACATGATTTTACTTCAGAAGCTTTCTGATTTTGGTTTAAGCTCCTCCTTTTTACGATTAATCCAGTCTTATTTAATCGGTAGATGTAATTATGTCCACTATAATGGCTATAAATCGTTCACCTTTTCTCCCCCTTCTGGTGTGCCGCAGGGTTCAATCTTAGGCCCTCTACTCTTTGTTTTATACATAAACGATCTTTTAGAAAATCAATCAATGACCTTGGGGTACTTTTCGATTCTAGGATGAGCTTTTCTCAACATATTACAAATCTTTCCTTGTCTGCATCAAGAACACTGGGCTTCGTTATACGTGCTTCGCAATTTTTTCAAAACGACCAACTACTAAAGACGTTATTTTTTACATGCGTTGTTAGTAAATTGGAATATGCGTCACAAATCTGGTCACCACACTACATCTACCTTCAGCTTTCAATTGAGAAAGTACAACGTCGCTTTCTTCAATATCTATCCTTCAAAGGATGTAGGATGTAGGATGGAGTGTATCCGGAACGTGGGCTTGACTATACATCCTTACTCCATAGACATGGTATGACATCTTATTATTATTATTATTATTATTATTATTATTATTATTATTATTATTATTATTATTATTATTATCATTATGTATGTATTTCGTCAACAACCTACATTTTGAAAGCATTCCAGCAGTACCACACCCACATTAGTAACAGAAGATCTTGCAGAATGTTTTTCAGAATGTTTTTGTTGCTGCTTAAGTTTGTCCTTTCTAAGCGCTTCTCGATGAAACTTGTTTTAGAAATTTGCAAAAATCTGCAGGAATTCGCGTTTAGAAAGGCGCTCAGCATCTTCTTTTGAACTTTCTGCTTAACAATGGAGATGAATTTCTATTCCCAATTTGTTTTCACCAGTCTGAATGGCCATTTCTAAGCGTAAGCATATCGTTTCTCTAGCTTTATTTAATATGCCGATAATATTACTAATTGCCAGTATAATTTATGAATTTTATTCTACAGGTACAAAGACTTGCGTTGCCCACTTATTATTTTAACAAAATTATAAAGCATTACAAGCATTCGTCCATACTTTAATACCCAATCTATTCCTCGATAACAAGACATTACCTATTCATCGAGGCCAATTACTCTGACGAGAGTTTTAAATTTACATTTGAAAGAAACATCGTCTTAAAAAGAAGCTATCATTTCAGATCACGATATTCATGCAAAATACACCGTAATTTGTATCAATTATTGTAGCTAGCAGGTCATGAATGGGAACTAAAAGTTCCACTTCGCTCCGGACTTTTATTGATGAAGCGATTTGCTTTTGGTGGGAGTAAAACTTTATACGCCTAGAAGTGTATAGTTTGAAGTAGGCAGCGTAAGAATAATGACCCTTAAAATGCCATGCTGCATATACTGTTGAAAGTATACGAATAGATGTAAAGTTGAATTTCTTTTTTGTTGAGGTAGGTACGACAGACGGCTTTCGGAATAGTTGGTCTGGAACTAATACGCATTTCAGACTTTAATCATGCAAAACTACTTGCGTTTTAGGATAAAAATTTCTAGTTTTATAGCTGGAGATTTATTTATTGGTTTTATTTTCGTTTCCGCATTAAGTTCATTACATATGTAGGTAATCAAAGTTATTTTAAAATTGGATAGATGGTGAGTTTCCATTCTGTTAAAATACTGGCGTTCCAACTATTGATAGAGAAATTCGTTGTTTAATTATTACCTAACAAAGTTTAAATAACATAATATTTATGGAAATACGAATCCACAGCATACACACATCTTATTTCTACATTATTCTACATTCAACACCTGCCGCTAGACATGATTTGGGCTAAAGTGACCACAGGACGACAAGACAATTTTACCCTTGTCACAGCTCAGAGACCTTCCACGTCCAAATATATGTTAACATACAATATCTCGAACTCAAATCTGTCCAGATACGATTCTGCGTCATTTCCATAAGAAAATATTCGACATTTTGTCGAGAATTACCGGACGAAATATACTTCGATTTAGGGAGTTTAATCTAAATGAAATATTCACCCGGACGAAATTAACTTGCCCTTGAAAGTTCATATTTATTTAAAATGATGTATAACGCTGGCAAATTGCAGAGATATTTTTAGAATCATGATTAAGTTTTAAATAAATGAGCCGACCATGTGAATTGTAGGACAATTGGCTTGATTTCCAACGAGGAACAGGTGTATGACTTACCTTAATTATTACATTAATTTATTAAATTTATACAGGACAATTAGTAAAGAATGTGTTAATCCATTAGAGCTTGCCAAATTTTATCTACACAGAATTACAATATCGAAGCGAGTTTTGCATTTATAATATAAATGTTTATTCTGTATTAAAACTATGTCATCGCTAGTCTACGGTCTACAAATGAAAAAGCACATTTGGATTACTTTTGTTGTGGAAACCTTTATCTACATGAAAATGTTATTTCGAGTCAAACATAGATCTTACTTTAACTATGTATGGTAGTGAATTCTTTATTGCACGTTGAGAGGATACAGCATTGAAAATAAATTTCTATCAAGATTTTATCCAGGCAGACGAAATGGTTGGTTTCCAATATGTGAAACTGACGTCAACTTTTCTAGAAACACGAAACAAATTTCTCTCGAACAGTTAAGCAGATCAGATGGTTGTCGTTTCGTAAATATCGTATTAGTTTTATTTTTACACAGACATTGCATGAATTTAAAAACTTTATAACTTATTTTGTTCCAACTTCAGGATAGTTCTTTTTAAATTTTAGTTATTATAGTTATATATAGTTAATTTTAGTTAGCAGAAGAAACGAAAGAGAAAAAGAAAAAATATATAATTACCAGTTAACCTTTTCTCAATCTCCTGGCTTATTTTATTATCCATCACCCAGCATCAGAGCCTACTCTTGAAAAATAATGGCACTGTTTATTTCCTTAATGATGTTAGTTCTTGCTTCTCCTGCTAGGTTCAGCGTAGATTCTGCAACTACTCCAGTCTTTTCTCTAGTCTCTGATTTCGTTACTTTGCTAGAAAAATAATCTCAGGGCATAGTAAGTTATAAGTAAGCCTCATAGTTTTTTCATCATTCATCATTTTCTTGGCAACAAAGTGATTGAGAGGATTATTCAAGAAAGCAATTTTTCTGGTACATAAAAGAACCCTCTAGGGTTCTAGGATTATTTTTGGGGACAGTAATTCTAATATTAGCCGGTTCTAGATAGTTCAAGGTAGTGGAGCCTCTGCCGGGCCACCGCCTCACAGTTGCACATAATGTTTGCCCAACTTCTTCTGGTGGTGCCTCAGAGGACCCTGAGAAGTGAATAAAGCCGTGGTGGTACTGAGGTCTTTTCTGGTTGAACTCTAGCAGAGATTTAGCTCCGATGACTCAAAAAGTAATGAACTTTTTTGATTGTCTCAGTTTTGATACAAAGAATAATTGTCTCTGGTTATTCCACAAATAAAATATCTTTTGTATTTTCAAGTTTTCAGAAAAAAATCATTTATATTTGGAAAATATATTTTGGGCATCGTTTTACCTATAATATCTTATTTCTAAACCCACAAAATAACTATACATTTTAGGGTTAAGAAGGAGGGAAGCTACTAGAGCAGATCTTTCTCGTAAATGCTTAGAGACAGTTGGTAGTAAATCCTCTAGAAAAGTATCTCTCCTATCCTAGAGTTAAACTTAGGTATTGAACGAATTGTGGCGGGAATGTCCCTCATATAGAAGATAAAAGGTTCAAGCTCTAGTAGAGAACATTGAAGCACACCAGCACTGATGATGGTAGAAAACGAATATTGCAGCAGTGTTAGGAAAATGGGAGAGAAAATGGGAGTGTGGGAAAGATCGGCTTGTTGTCGTATCCAGCTCCTCACCAATGTCAAGTTACATCATTTTAAATAACAGATCATGCCAAGTTCTAGTTAACGCTCCAGCGTGTTTTGTGCCTTCCCCTTTGCTGAAAAGTAAACTGTTCGTCAAGTAATCGATTGAAGTCAACAATAGTTTGCTAGGAATAAGGGGTTCCGATATTTTCAATAACTTCAAGGAGAGATTTATTGGCCGATAACTCGAAGATAGTCGGCATATTACCAGATCTTAGAGAAACTGCATACGACTTAGCACGCTATTATCTAGAGATGACGACAACCATATCAATAGTATTACCCGAACGTCTCAGCACTTCTCTTCCCGAAGTGATTTTAACTTCTGGAGAAGACATGTGACCCAGATGATTTATATTTCGGCATCTCACAAGTCATAATAATGGTGCAGCCTCAGCCAACAGCTACCTGTTCGAGTTTGGCACAGAAACAAGTGTGATCTCTCGCCTGACTTAAAAAAAACTTACCAGTAAAGCCAACCTTATCAGCAAACCGCTCTCATACTAAGCCTCTATGAGATGAAATTGAAGACTATTGCAAGTCTCTCCCAAAAAGTTATAAAATAACAGAATCTTCTAAAACAAATATCAGTGTATGGCTAGCTGCTGGGGCAGCCGTCAAAATATTACTTCCTTACATAATATAAAAAATCATAAAATCATCTTTATCCACAATATGGGGATGGTGGAATTGAAATTTCTGGGTACAATAGAATTGGTTCGACATGAGGATGGTTTTATATTAATCTGAAACAACACCAGAAGGGAAAAACCGCTTGAAAGGGCCTGAAAGACAGGATGACTTCGTAAATTATGTTATTAGCGTGAATGACTGATATTTTATGATTCAGAAACCAGACAGCAGTGGCTGTATTGTACTGTATTCTGGTATTTTGTATCTGATCTTCAGATTCGTAAAATAGCGGGAATAAAATAAAAAGCTGGTTGATTCTTCTTGAATGTTTCCCTGAATTTTATTTTATCCCTAAGTACTTCACAAATTAAATATCTTTCTAAAAAGAATCGCTTTTAATCTATAAAATCTATAAAAAAAAACTATCTGTTCCAGATTAACCGAGATACCATCTAAAGAACATCAATTTTTAATCGCACCGTTTCTGTTCTAATCGTATTACCTGCAGAAGCGCATTGCAACGGACATGACAAAATTGCTATATGTATAGGTATCTAAAAAAATTCATTGCCCAACGCACAATACGATAAGGCAGATCCATTTCTGATAGCTTTGTTATTGTTTTCAGGTTCTCGTTAATACTTTCTTGATGCTATCGGGAAGCAACATACTCCCGTGTATAGGCTATTGTCGACTGGCAGTAACAATACCGCTGGTAAACAACTGATCTGGAACCGCGATGAACGAAGAGAAACGGATTCGCGTGTTTTTGGGATGTTAGTGTACAGTTATGGCCGCCACAATGTGACCAGAAAATTAGAATTATATTTGACTGCGATTGTTTAAAGATATATCAAGGTGATGTCTATTTTTTTTATAGGTGAGGATGTAAGACTTGTATTAGCAGTCTTACTTGTGATGAATACAGTTCTTGCTAGTTATTTTGATGTGTGTGTAGATCTTAACGGCTTTGTTACAGGGGAGGTAGCCCCGCCAATTATGTCAATAAATCTGTTTAATTCTCTGGCGACTATTTATCTTTCATTCACATTAGAGAAACTTAATGTTCACATTTAAATGTCTATTAGTGTACTTCTACCCTTAGACCAAGCATACCAGCCCTCTGATCGACTTCACCATACGGTCAGTATTCTCTTTGCTCTAGCACACGAACGCTATCGATCCGCGAGACGGCCTCAGGGTAGATAAAACTGATAAGCGCCGCTCCACTGCAGATATACACACCATTGTGTCCAGTTTTTCGGACAGTTTTCATAGAAAATTGCGGTATTGTACGGCGTTGATTAAAATTTCGCTCGAAGAGTCGTCGAGCCGAACGACCGGCTATTCCGTACTGTCACGGCCATCTGAATATTGAGGATTATCGGAACGGAAAAACCGGATTTTCTCCGAGATAAAGTTAGAAGTTAGGAGTCCTCTTTCCTCCATTTTTATTTTCTTCCGCTTTTGTTTATTTAGTTTGGTCGCACGAAACACGGGAAGAGTTCAGTCAAGAGTTGAGTATTTGACTTTTTTTTATTGATCTCTCTTTTATTAATGTAATACAGAAGTAGCTGAAGAATTTATCGATATAAAGAGAATGTTTGAGGTTTATTGGTAATAAATACCATCAATAAATACAAACTCTTTAAAGATTGGAGAGTTTAGCATCAATACGAGCCAAAACAAACAACTGGAAGTCACTAGAACAAAAGAGAAAATTACGCTTTCAGAAGAGCAAAATCAAGACACCGTTTTCTTTTTGACCGTTTTCTTCGATTCAAAGGGAATTGTGCACAGTGAATTTGTCCCAGATGGTCAGACTGTGAACGCAGGATTTTATCTGGTAATTCTAGAACGATTGTGGGCCGGAATTTGACGAGTTCGACCGAAATATCGAGAGGCAGGCAGTTGGTTCTTGTTGCATGACAATGCGCCATCGCACAAAACCATCATGGTACGTGAATTCTTGACCAAAATAGGCGTCATTGTTATCGATCATCTACTGTATTCACCTGATTTGGCTCCGTACGACTTTGGGCTATTTACCAAACTGAAATTGGAGATAAAAGGAAATCGTTTCGATACCAGCCTGGTCAATAAACAAGAATAAAAAATCAAAATAATGAATGCTTTGTATTTTTTTAGGCCAGTCCCATTGGATGTGGGACAGACCGTGTAATAGATTCAAACATTTTATTGAAAATAATAGCATTGTATGTCTTACATTTTCCTGGTAAGAAATCGCGTGATATAAACGACTGTTCTTTTTAAAATGCATATACATATTTTAGGTAGTACATTATATTATATATATCTTAGGTATCTACTGCATTCCATTTATTCACTAAGTGCATACTTAAACGTTTAAAATATAAGTTGCTTTTCTTGTTAATATAGTGCAGTAGCCCATATTTTGTTTAAAATATTTTCTTGTGTGCCGCAGTGAACACAAGAACTTATTATTTATGATGGTGTTTAGACAGGGTTGTATTATCTTTAGGGTGTTGCATATCTAATAAAAATCAGGTGATATAAATTGTGGTGGGTTCTGCATATATTATATTATGTTTGAACCTATAAGCTCGTTAATTCTACAGGATGTTCAACTATACTGGGATATATACATAGTATGTACCATCTTTGGCAATTTAAATGCGAATTTTTGATCGGGGAATGTTGATTTTTTAAATAAAAGCTTTGCTTTAAAGTGAATTTAATTACTCTAAAGAAGTTCATCAAAGCAGTACTCTCTTTCAGAGAAATTAAATTTGCTTCAAACTATAGCCTTTATTTAGTAAATGGAAATACCTCGCTGAAAAATTCGCATTTAATTTGCCAAAGATGGTACACCTAGATACTTTGAAAATGTCCGTGACTACAGTGGATTTATGTATTAACTCTGGACATTTTCAAAGCACTTACCTTTGTAGTATAGTGAAATGTGTTGGTTTGAATGAGGCTCTCTCCTGGGACCACTTTTATTTATTCTTTATACTGGTTCATTCTATATTCACGTGAGTAACTGCAAACTACATGTGTATGTTGATATACAACTACATCATGCGTTTCGTTATGTAGATACTCAAGCTGTCAATACCGCTATTAATGTAGACTTTCAGAGGATTTCTGATATGGCAGCTCAACATGGCCTAGTTAGTAATCCATCTAGATCAGTTGTACATGTTTCAGCGTTTTAGACAATTGGACAATTTTCAAGTTATTAACGCCTCTTTAGATTCCAATCAAAAGCAGACATAAAAATTTTAGAACTGTTTTTCGCTTCTACATCGTATTTTCGGTATAAAATAATCTGATCATGTATCCCACAAGTTGGTTGAGTTGGGTTGGTTGAATATGAAAGATAGACGATCGCTGAGAATGGCTTAACTCTCCCGCAAAGTTATTACCTATAATTGAGCCTCTTACCTATAAGCTAAAATATAATTTCGTACAGATGTTCATACCTTAAATCACAGGTTTAAAGGAACACTCACTGCACCGACCCATTGTACTACGCTTTTTTAAGCTGGCTTGCGTCAAATCACTATCTTGCTCAAGATTTCAATATGGGTGCAGAGAGGTTATTTTTAAATTCGATATCAGTTTCAAATTGTAAGAGCCAAATTTTGTTTGCCATTTCTCTTCACTCCAAGCTGCTATAATAATATTATTAAAATTTATTATAGACTTGTTCAGATGAATGATCTGGGCCAATCTGACGTTTCTTGTAATATTAAAGAAATTGTAATATTTGAAACTGTATTGCAGACACAAATTTTATTAATTTGATATCAACCAACTTTTTATATAAAAGCAACAACTTTCTAGTTTCATAGTAGCTTCTTTCAAATACTTGAAATGTCACTTATGTCGGGTATGAGCTATCTAAATACATCTAAAAAATGCTGAGATTTGTATAAATTTATCTCTATCAAAGGAACAAAAATATAAAAGCTGTGTTGTTAACTTGAAACGTTTATTTTACAAGAGAGAAGTACAGAATTCTATTTCATGTACTCTACTGACTTACGACTTTAAAAAAGAGATGTTCGCTTAGTTAATTTTAACTAATATACATGTACATAGTAGCATATATTGTTTTCGAAACAAACAAAAAAAGCAAGAAAGACTATGGAAGAAAATAAAAGCGTGGATTTTGTATAAATTTTCAAAGTACACGCTTTATATGACGCAGATGCAAACGATATTAATTTCTCGCCGACTGTGTTTGTGTTGACGTTCAAAATTTTTTTACTAGTGGCTGAAAGAGTTTTCTCTCCATAAGATAGATATACCATTAGTTACACCAGGCCGACAGAGTAAAATAGACAGGTACGAATTGAGAAAGAATTATTCTAGTTATATTTAAAAATATTTAAAATTGTTAGGTGTAATTAATATTTCGTTGATCCACCTTTACTGACATGAAGTGCTTCAATTCGTAGAGACATATAATCTATTAAATTGTTAATGGTTTATTCAGGTATATTTACCTATTCCTCAGTAACAGTAGCCACAAGTTCGTCTTCATTACTACGCTTGCTTGGACGTTTGGATATATTCTGTATTAACATATACAACTGCTAACATACGACGTATTTAAAAAAGTAGATTTTAGTCAAAAGTTCTTGTTTGGTGTGCGATTTCTCTGAAAGGAATTTTACAGTTGCATATTCAAGATTCAAGGGCTCTAGCTATTAAAACTTAGACGTATATCAGCAAATCTTTAACTAAATTCAGACATTTTATAAGAGATAAACAACTAGCCATTACGCCAAAAAGGCTATCAATTGGCGGACATAAAATAATATCCCATTTGTCCCGAAGGAAGCAAATCCGCCAAATAATCCAAAAGCTACGCCAGTTGAAGATTTTTGGAATTTATTATGCCAAGGTATACAAGAAAGGAGGGAAAGCCAAAACGACTGAAGAACTTACTCTGAAAATCAAGAAATTTGTGATAAAACTTTATAGCATTGTCCATTAAAAACGTTGGCAGTAAACTTCGTAAAATCGAAGATGAGGGCCCACTTTCATTATATAGAAACAAATAATTCATAAAAACAAAATGTTTGAATTATCCAATGTATTTATTTTAGAAACAATAGAAGTGTTTTCGAATTTTCAAATTTGTGCATCTACTTTGTTGGCAAATGTTATGTACCGCACATTTTTAATCGGGTTCATATCTGGAGATTGTCATAGCCATGGTAAAATTCAAATCTTATGCTCGATCTTTCATGCGGTTGTCATTCTCGATTTGTGGCAAGACGCCCCATTTTCCATAAAAATGGCATGTTCTTTTGACAAAGTGGCATATTTCCACCCTTACTATAATGTTGATGCCATCCATACCCACATATGACCACTATCGCTAAATTGACAATATCGGCTTTCATCGGAAAAAAATTACAGACTGCCAAAAATTTTCCGGATGTGTTCGAATTTCGGTTGGCCAAATCATTCGACGTCTTCTTTGCCACCCTTTCATACATCCTCATACTATCCAAGTATCGTTGGATGGTAGGCTTACTTTTTTTGAGAGGTTGTCGCGAGCTCGCCCATACTTGTTTGCGGATATCTCGACACTTCATGCACAAGCGCACTTTTACTTCTATTAGAAGAACCCAGAAGGCCCGGCTTCGACTTACTCTATTATTATTAGGGTAAAATTGAGTAATCACACGGTTAACCATTGACAATAGATTATTTAAAAATTCGCATTGGGTAGCACCACGTTCACTATGACCAACGATGCCACTGCGGCGAAATTGTCAACAATTACTTCTTAGATTTTGGACATTTACTCATTCATGTTTGTTGCTGTGGTTGCTCTGCACTTATACGGTGTATAAGTGTTGACGTCACAATCGCTCAAGCCGCGGTCGTTTAACAGAGCGGTCGGTAAAGAGGGGTATAAAACAATGGGATTGCTATATTTTTAAATACGGGGAATTAATAATAGGTCGTTTAACACAGGTGGTCGCGAACAGGGGTTTTACTGTAGTAGACACTACAAAATAAACATATAGAGATTTTGGTTATCCTTATTTTCTATATACTTTGAAATATATCGCAAATAATTTAAAATAATTTAACACAGTATATACGAGGGAGCGTTTTTATATTCGCGGAATGGGGGATAAGGGGTGGAAATAAAAAAACCAAATTATTTTTCTTTTTCAATATATTCACCTGCAAAACGGATACATTTTTCACATCTTGCAATTAATTTATTTATACCCTCATAAAAAAATGATTTCTCTTTATCTGCTAAATACGCCGAAACTGTCTCCTTGACTTCATCATCGGCAGTAAATTTTTTACCCCGCAGCTCTTTTTTCATTTTCGGAATCAGGTAATAATCACTCGGCGCCAGGTCTGGACTGTAGGGTGGGTGATTCACAATTTCGAAGCCCACCTTATGCAGGACAGCTAACGCAACGCGGCTCTTGTGGACGGGCGCGTTGTCGTGCAAAAGCAGCACACCTTTCGTCAATTTTCCCCGTCTTTTCTCTTTAATGGCTTCTTTTAGTCGCTCTAATATTGAAGCGTAATATTATCCGGTTATAGAAACACCTTTATCTTTATAATCAATCAACAATATTCCTTCCGAGTCCCAAAATACCGTTGCCATGAGTTTCCCAGCTGATTGTCACACTTTAAATTTCTTGGAAGGTGCTGTGCCCTTTTTATGCCACTGCATGGAGTCTTGTTTGGACTCAGGTTCATAATGATGAACCCAAGTTTCGTCTCCAGTAACAATTCGACTCAATACACCATCCTTGTCTTCATTACAGAGGTCCAAAAATGCACGCGAACACTCTACGCGCTGTTGTTTTTGCGGCGGCGCGCCGCCGCAACATGCTCACGGCGTGAGCATTCTCGGCACCCATCTTGCGCTGACCTTAGACATGCCGAGATGATCGTGTAGGATTTTAAAAATTGTTGTATCGGATACTCCAACCATTTCTGCGAGTTGTTTCTTCTTTAGTCGAGCATCTTCGAGTACAATTGTTTCAACTTTTTGGATAAGTGCTGGCGTCACCTCGATGCTCCTGCCCGGCCTCGGGTCGTCTTCAAGGGATTCTCTTCTTTGTTTAAATAAACTATGCCACTTGTACACCATGGTTTTTCCTGGACAAGAGTCGCCGTAAACCAATGACATCTCATTCATTATGGTCGCGACTGATTTTCCTTGCCTGGTAAGGAACTTTATAACGGGACGATATTCGATTTTTTCCATATTTCACTTTTCACTCCTGATTATGTTACTTGGTTGACGATAGCTCAAAGACTAACTGTCTAATAACAATGAAACTTCGTACTTATACTAATTATGAGTCGCTGCACTGGCTACGCCCCCAATGCACCTAATCACCCCCCTACAACCCGCTCATTCCGCGAATATAAAAACGCTCCCTCGTACAGAATCCCGCACTGAAACTTTCTTTTTTGAAAGATAAAAATAAAAGTATACAAAGTACATTTTAAGATTCTCCTCTATTAGCATTATGCACTAACATGGGAAGTTTGATATTAAATAGTTTTAAAAATAATATTTGGCAAGTGTCCACCGTTACTGTTGATGCATTGTTGTAGCCGTTTTCTGAAGTGCAAGTGGACTCTGCAAGTGGCTCTGCAACAACTGGTATGTTGGGTATTTCATCGCGAATATTGTTTTTTAATGTTCCCATAGTTGCAGGACGGCTGTTATAGACTTTCGATTTGAGGTAGCCCTATAAAAAATCACATTGGACTAATTCTAGCGAGCGTGCGCGCCACAAAATGACACCTTTGATGGAGATAAGTCGCCTTGGAAAATTCCCACTCAAAACACGCATTGAATTTCATGATGTGTGGGCAGTCCCCCCATCCTGCCAAAACGATACTTCGCCAACAGCAATATTTTGAAGAGCTGACACAAAGAAATTGCCAATCATGGCCACATAACGCTCTGAATTTACCGTTACCGTGCGATTGTCCTCCTGAAAAAAATGTGGCCCAATAATCCATACACTTGATATCGCAGCACAAACTGTGAGCCGATCTGAATGAACAGGTCTCTCATGAACTTCCCTAGGATTGATACCGTTCCAATAACGCATATTTTGTTTGTTAACACACGCTAAGATGTGAAAATATGCCTCATCACTGAATCACACAATTCCGTCAGGAGGCAAATTCTGACGGAGCGTTTCGTATGCTGTTTATCGTGAAACCAAATCGCGTTCGGAAAGTTGTTGTGCGACTACCATTTGATATGGATGAAAGTGAAGGTTATCATGAAGGATTCGGCGACTGGAACCATCTGACAACCCCAGAGTTCCCCGCATGTTTTGAAGCAGAGCGCCTAGGAGATTGCAAAACCGAATCTCGTACTGCGTCGATATTTGCAGGTGTTCTAACGATGCGTGCTGCTCCTGGTCTCTTGCGGAACATATTTTCAACTGCCCTAAAAGCTTCCACCCACGATAACATGGATCCCCGGGCAGGAACAACACAATGCCGGACCCTGTGTAATGTAGAGGAGCGCTTAGGTCCTTTTTATTCTTTTATTTCGATTGGAATATTAAAAAAAATCATTATTTGCTGCTATGCAGTAATTCCACAAGCCAAAACTTTTGTTTGGATCCGGTGACTAACCTACACCAATCTGTGACGTCAGACTAATAGGGTGTATTTTAGTGTTATCCTAGTGTAGTACAATCATGTGTTTGAGTTGTTTGGTGATTGATGATCGAGGTTAGTACGATTAAAAGAAGGTAAATTACGTTGTGTCATAGAGAACTTTATTTCACCCACAAAACCCCAAACAGTCACTACAAATCCGAGACGTTTCAACAAGTTTATCCCCTTAATAATGACAGCTTCGCTGTTGAAAGTGTTTGGTGTCTTGTGGGTGAAATAGCGCCTTTTGTGTTTAACTTCTGCACTAAGAGATCCGGTAAGGAACTTCCAAACACTTGGTAAACAAAAAGGAATGTATTGTTTGCTTTCCCTTGAACAGATCAAGTAGACAACGTTACGTAGCAAACGGAATTAATACTGAACTACAACGAAAATAAAGGCGGAACAAATGATACCAAGCTATAGTTCTACCACCATAATAGCGACTCATTAAACGTATCAGCGTTAAGTGTCGGTCAATTTTACCAATTCTCTCATCCGGCATATAAGAGCAAAAATTTTGAAAAGCGCAAACTATTCTTTAAACAATAGGTTTTTAGAATTAGAATTTAGCCACAACATTTACAAATAATTCTAGAAGAGCCAACTGAAGTATTCAGTATTTGGAGCGTACACATTTTAATGATTCAATTAACAGCTTGTAGATAGCAATGCTAAGCTGTGGAGATCAGATCATCTCTTCACACCAACTCTACATAAACATCTAATTTAAACAACCATTTTAATACAGTCATTCATTATCATATCGTTTGAAGACATTAAAATATGTTATCTAGATTGGGGTAAAGTATTTACGTAACGACCAGATAACCTCGTCACCAACATTTTATTCTCTGTCCAATAGGAAAACTACTTCACACAAATAACTAGTCGATGAAATCGTTTAATGGCACAGTTCGAGTTGATACATCAAATCAATAATATTTACTGTGCATTACAACTTGCTGCTCACGACAAAGTTACGGCAAAGTGCAGCAAAGGGAGAGGGGAAACACAAACTGTTGACTCTGAAAGCTTTTACGTAAGCGAATATGAAAATATAAGTCCGTGAGAACCCAAGCAGTTGTATACACACGTAGAATCGCCCTTAACGTGTTTACATAAAGTTTAATGTACAAGGCTAGAACTTTGACAACTTTGACGGCTTAATTCCCGGTGTCCTATGGCAGGAAATTCTTCGCTAAAGAGTACTTTGAATAAATAGGTTTCCTTACAGTAAACTCTAGAATTGTATACAGTTGTGGAATATATTGTGCCCAAGTAGTTTTTCCAAATTGTAGGTCGTCAAGGCATACCACATGAAGTTAAATTTAAATAAAAATTTCCAGATAAAATCACCATGACCATACACTGGAAATGTTAACGGACAGATAGTTGATGTTAATGTTTATATTCAAAATTATGTTTTTATCTTGCCCGAATTTGTGAATTTAAATCATGACAATGATGACGTTATGTTTTGGATTGACCTAGATTCGTGCCATTGTAGTTGCGCAATACAATGGTCAAAAGCAAATAATATATAATTTATGCTTGGTCAAGATAGTTCCCTAACGTTCTACAGGCAAGAGCCAATGAAAGTTTCTGGGCTGTACTTGTAACATATGTATGTGATTGGTTGGTATTAGTTCTGAGCTTGCTCGATAGAGAATTAGTACAATTTCAATGCAATTGCTGTGATTCTTGAATATAATAATATAATATAATAAATCAATTCTGTTGCATTTAGGATTTCAATAGATTAATAAGGAATCGTACAATATCCTCAGTAATGAGTCTATCTCACATCATTCCCACAAAACAATGGATTTTCGGGCACATTTCGTCATAATTAGCGGATATGGTTGAAGTGTACGCTGTCAATTAGTTCTAGTCTGCATATTGAATTGTTTATTGGAGTGCATTACGTTAAACCCTGCCTGCAGGATGTTTGGCCGATTGTACGTGATGAACTATGATTCTACAAAATCAATGATGAATTCAAGCGTAAGCATATATACCGGTACATATATGTATCTATGCCAGGATATATATTTCCAGAGAAGGATATTTATTTGACAACAGATTTTATTAAACTACTAATTAAACGAGCAATGAAATTATTAAATATTTAGAATTTTTGCTGTATATTATTGAAATCAATTTTGGTATATGTCGAGTATATACTTGAGAAATAAGTTCTGCAGTTCTGCTGAAGAAAACAAACTATTCAGCAGGAAAATCTTAATGATGCTCGGAACGCTATTACGATTTTAGTATTCGGTATCTGGTAGAATATTTGATTAAAATACCCTACCGAGTTAACACAATTACTTTCCCGCCGTAAACATTTAGAATAAATAAAACAGAATTCTCGAACACTACTTCACTTCATACTACGAAAGTTGCGCTAGCTCTATTCAGAGTAGGAGATTTAATTAAAACTGAAGGGTTGGATGATTGCAATTGCGAATATAGTTTTAATGGAAACATTGAAAATATAGTTAATTTGTATTTTATAATATTGGTATTATTAGAATGACCTAATAAACTGTGACATTTTAATGTTTCGTAGTTAATTACGAATTAAATTAATCAAATATTAATTTATTATGAATTTAATAAAAATAATTAGTGGGTTAAACAATATGGTTGTTGCAATTGTGATACTTATTGACATCCTTACCTAAAAAAGGACTATAACAAAGTAAAGAAAAATACTGAATCGTGAAAAATATGACCAAAATGAAATAAAAAAGGTTGTAAACGCAATTAATCAGAATAGGTTATCTAAAAAGAAAGCTCCCAAGTTATATGGAATTCCTTATAAAGATCTACCATAAAGCAAACAGGATATCTAGATTAGTGTAGGTACTGGACAATTCAATTCGAGCAAATATGTCTGGAAATGGATGGTTCACGGCTTCTTGGAATTATATCAGAACGTACATCAGAGATGTTTACAATACCAAGTACTAATATAGCGGAAAGTGAAGAACATACGTGGTTGGTTTGAAAACCGAGCTTATTTAGAAAGTAAATTCTAAACGATTCCTCTCATATTTTCAATATAGATTAAACTTGCAAAGATTTCATAAAAGTAGTCAAAGTTTGTTTAGGTTTCACCAGCGAGTTGCCAAGCTCAGTTAACAAATCACATCATTAATTCGTCAGGCTATACATTTTCTTTATATTGACACAATTACTGTTTGCGCGAAACGATTTTAGAACACATGACTACCTCAGGCCATATCAGGAACATTATCACTTAATAATAATGCTATATTGTGTAAAGTGCAGGTGGCCATAATGATGACCAGTATTGTAGGAATCTTTGTTCGTAGATGTACTGTTAAGCATGGAAATCTCCGTTTCAGCACTCCAAATGTTCGCTCAGCTACTAGCTTTGTGAGCATAATTGTACCTTATCTCTGGTTGTGTTTGCAACAAGGATACCTATTATCTCCTAATAGATAACAGTTAGGGTACTGGTGCGTTTCAAATTTTGCCCTCAGTTCAGAATTGTTAAATATTGTTGAATCGTATACAGAGCCTCTCCAACTCGCAACAATATTGAAATTGTTTAAATTAGCATCTACACCCACTTGCACATCTATAGAAAAGTTTCTGCTGCTATACCGTCAAACGAGGTGAGACTGGACAGCTTTTGATATATTTTGAACAACTGAATATTTTCTATCACATTTGGAGGTCCACGGATTTAACTATGTTGCAATCAACGCCTAAGCGATAACTTATATTAAACACTTACACAAAAACCTAACCAAAATGGCAAAAAAACATGTTTTTGCTATCCCGACTCGCGCCAGACAAAGCATTGGCATAGGCCTGATTTTGGCAGGTCTTTATTAATTAAGCTTAATATAACACAGCAAATGTCGAGTACGTTAGGAAAATGAAACTGTTTGTGCAATTTGGATGGTTTTAAACAATTAACCATTATAGAATCCTGAGATTCAGTTTCTTGTACCTGACATACATAAAATTTAGCAGTCTTGGTAGTTGGAAAACGCATCTCTAGGAAGTCGTTTTCTTCAAAATTCTCCATTTGTATGTCATCCTCTATAGAAAATTCTTCGGTTTCGTCAATAACGTCTGCATCTTCTGCAATAACATTTTCATTCTCTGCGTTAGTATCTTCATTCTCTTTATTGGTTTCTACAAAATTATTAATATGGTGTTCACTACTAACTTGTTGAAGTTCATCTTCAATATTCATAAAGTCCTCCAGACTAACACTGCTCCCAGCATGAACATTAATTTCCTTCCTTTTTGTTTTTATAGTATTTCGTGCTTCTCTAGTTTCTTTAAACATTTCTATAAAAGACGCAACTAATGCCTGATTTCTTTGATCTCAGACGGCAATCTTTTAAGAACGTTTTGCCTATCACAAGGTGATATGCCAGTAGCAGAAAATCCAACTTTAATATTTGCACTGCTTTTAGCCCCAATTTCTAATAGGGCACTTTGCAACATACTCGGAAACATTTTCTTTGGCAAGGTCCCTTTGTTTCTTTTTTTTCCATTCGGTGAGAATCGTTCTCCATGCTCGTTTTATTGGTGCGTGCTGTTTGGAGGCAAAATAACAAATTTGATATTATTTTTCTTACATTCTCGAACAACTGTGAATGAAAGGTGACTTGCCAGATTATCCCCAATAAAAACTTTGTCGCCCTCTAATCGCCGAAAATATGGCACGGCGATTGACAAAACCATACCTCAAAGAGGTTTTTATCAGACTAACCACTCTTACTTCTTGCATATCTGGTTTTCGGTGGTCCATTTTGCATCCAGCTTTCATAAATGTGTTCATTTTTGTAAACTACTGGTGGTAACACTTCGCCAGAAGCACTAACTGCGAACATTACTTAAGTTTGAATCAATAATTCTTTCTGCGTACTTAATGTTCCTTTTTACCACTACTTTTGTACGAGCAGGGTCATTAATGGTGTTTTCTGTTGGCACATTTGCGCGAATATTGGTTAAATGATCAAAATATTGATTTAAAATACTCCTGATCACATAGGCGATGGAACGTTTAATATATTCGCTTAATCTAACAGTTAATTCATTCCTGTGGGTGTTTATAAATCTAACCAGTCATTGCCCGGCAGGTTGTCCTTTAAGCGTGGTTCTCTGCGGCCAAGGTTATCTAGATAAAATTTTACTAGAAGTCTTATGTAGATTTTCTCAAAAGAGTAGCTCCAGATACCGCTATAATAACATCCACAATCATTTGTTCTTCTTGTACACATTGGACGAATGGGCTCATGCAAAAAACAGTACGCTATATTGGATAAACAAAATTATAACCTCGAAGTACAAGTATCACTGATTAAGAAAAAAAATACACCTACCTTAAAAAAATGTGTTTTCTGTGTTCCAACAGGAACTATCCACCATCCAGCTTTGATGGTACAACTCATATAAGGCATTTGAGCCTACAGGTGACTGAATGGGAATGTGCGTACAATCTATTGCACCTAACACACCAGGTCAGCAGCCTATATTAAACAAGGATTGCTCGCAGTTGTTTATATCCTTTGCTGCAAGCATTTCAATGAATTGTTCTTTTGATAGAACTATATATAATAAGTCACCCCTTTCTAAATTCGACAAACTCAACTCTTGCCTATGTTCGATTGATCTCCTACTATCCTTTTAAATGACCTAGCAACCGCCAGCTGCAATTCTACCGAAATTGAACGATTTGTATATATATGTGTGTGCTGTACCTACTACTACTAAATTTGAAGTCTACATCGTCAAGCAAATCTAGAGCATTATTTCTGTCACGAAATATTCTTGGCCTGGGAAAAATAAAATATCCGATTCCGAAGAAGATGATGATGAAGACTATGTCAGATACATAGACGTTGAACAACCCAGATTCTAGGCATGCTGATACATACATATATTAATATGTGCTATGGTGCCACAACCCAGCATCGATGCAAAGGACGTGCCGTGAGAGGGTGGTTAGGATTTATGTCAGTCATATGTCAGCCTCGATTTATTCAGATTCAAATAATTCAACTTATAATTTGTTTTGCAAACTACTTTGACTATTTATACAAAAGCTGAACGAATAGGTATTATTAATGTGACCGGGAACAAAATTTTATCTAAGTGGCTTGCTCACGGATTAATCGTCTTTTTCGCTTCGTGGACGCCATAATCCGTCCATCGTCCGATATTGGACCCGAGGAGTGTACTTTCAGAAATGCAATACCATCTGAAGCTAGATGTTTGGGTTGGAATTTTCTATAGAATTTGATTTATTTTATGAAAAAAACGTAATCAATAGATACTCTTGACATATACAAATTCTCAGCATGCCACTTTGGCAACACCGTGCTTCTATGTCATATCACCATCTCCGTCATTCTAACACACACATATTGTTATGATGTTGTACTGTATAGTTTCCTCATATTGTGTATTATTATTGTTATTTGGAATATTTAAATAGAGTATTTATTAATTAATTTATTTGTTTGAATCCCTGACATATTTAACATGTAAAACACATGTCAAAATTGGCATTACATTTTTAAAATCTAAAAATCACTGGATAGGAGGGATGGATAGACAAAACAGAAGATTGATTTTAAAAAGACAAGGAAAGTAGAAAAGATATCAAAAATATATTTAAAAATGTATTTTCTTTAATTAATATTGAGGGAAATATATCTTAATTTGTGAATAAATAAAACACAAGTTTAATTAAACTACACTGTAAAAAATAGCAGTAAAATTACATAGATAAACATCCTAACATTACAGTGAAAATACTCGTACAAAATAATAACATGAAGATATACATATATATTCACTGTTAAATTACAATGGGTTGACAAAAAAACGTAAAATATGTAGTATTACGATAACGTTATATGTAACAACACAGTATTACTTTGTGCATTACAAAGGTGTAATGAATCTTACTGTTTGGTTTGCTTTATCACCCTGATATACATTGTAAATCTCCAAACAGTAATTGTAAATTTATTTTATTTTTGCCCGCGGTTGTAAAAAAAAATGCAAGTCAAGCAGAAACATGCAAGGCATCAGCTGTGAAGTGGATATTGGGTACACTGTAATGCAAATGCACTCTAGATTGCTCTAGATACTAGCGTCCATGTGTGCAGTTGTGTTATATGAATTAGAAGGCGGCATAAATGGATGCATCGTCATCTTAGAAAGTTTTTGATTTTATAATAATATATTGATATAATTAATGAAAATGCTGTTGCTTTTAGATTTATTAGCGTCACAGAATATCGAACTATAGACACATGCATATATGTAGATGTAATTTATTATTTATACTGGAATAGTAACCAGCATTTTTGCATAAATATAGGTACATATATACTGCTTAATTGAGTGAGTATTTGTAACATTACACCACTATTTAATGAATATACTAGCATGATTTGTAATGTTACAAATACAAACTGTGTAACTAAAGTCATGATTTGTAAAATCGCATATTCCGCTTGGTTATTTACTAATGGAATAGAAAAATTACATGAGAGAGTAATTTTACTATGATAATCGTGGGTAACAAAGTTGCCCGCGATTATCGTTGTAAATTCGCATAGAAATTTTTTTCAGTGTAGCTAAGAAGGCATACTAAGAAAATAAGAAGAGATATTTTTTAAGAGAAGAAGAGGAAACATTTTCAAAGGAAAGTAGAACACAGGAAGAAAAAAAACGAGGATCATTAAAAGAAATAGGACATTGACATTATAGCGGAGGATAAGGTGGTACCATAATATTTTTTTATTTTTCAAATAGATTACAAAATTTTTGTTAGTTAGTTAGGGATTGAGTTAGGACATCGTAAAATCAAAATTTATGATTGTTAATGTAAAATTATATTTTAACATGTTCTTTTGATTTGTAATACATAGTTTCTTTTTGTTACATATGAAGCTGAATGTAAACTAGAGTAGTTTTTCCGAACTCCAACAATATTTTATCTAAAGAGTCTCCATACATAAATGTTGGCGCCCAACGTGGGGCCAAAATTTATATACAGGGTGAGTCACGACTATTGCCTCGGTCTCTTGTCTCTACACGCTAAGAAATATGAGTTTCAAATTTTAGTCAAATATGTAGGACGATAAGGAGCACATTTTAAAATTATTTGCAAGTATACAGGGTGATTCAAAAAAGTACAGCATATCAAAGTTAGGTTATTTTTAATGGAACATCCTATATTGTATGCCACTTTTGGATTCTACGTCATAAATTAGGATAACTTTGTTCATAGTTCCCTATACCTATCTGCTGCCAATTTCGAGAAAATTTGATTTTTATGAAAATGTCGGCTTTCGCGAAAAAATTAAAAACAAAAAAACTGTATGACTTGGACGATTTACATTTGTAAGAAGTTATTTTGACAAAGCGTGCTTTCAATAAACCCGTAGAGTATTTTGATATTGGCTACATGACATTAAGCAAAACAATTTATACTTTATATTTTTTCAACCATCAATAACTCTTTTAAATTAAATGGAACATCCTGTATTTATCCATCCCATGTGAAAGCACATTAAAACCCCTACCAGAAACTATAAAGATGTCTATATCTAAATTTAACGATTAAAATGTTATTAACGAAATCCCTAAAAAATGCTCTAAAGCTGAAGCTTTTTCTTATCTAAATAGGCCATGCTTTCTAATTATTTGTGTGTAGATAATTATATTGCTTGTAAGTTGTATTCTAATGGTAAATAGGCCTGGAAATTATGTTGCAGTAATTTTAACATCCAATTAATACACTGTTTCAGAGTTTCAAGATAAAGTTCATATGAATCATTCAAGTAATTGACTATTCGTCGAGTATTTGAATATTACTTGTTTGAATCGAATGAATATTTGACTATTAGAATATCAAAATGTCGAAAACTCCTATCTTAGTTTATAATATATTGATATATTGCACGTTGGTAAGTTATGGTATTAGAATTGAAAATAAAATAATTAAGTAACAGATAGCATAAGCAAATTAATAAAATTACAAATATGTTACACAAAAAAATAAGTAAATAAGATATAAAATTGTCAACCACATTCAAATTTAACATATTCGATTGAAATGAATTTAACAAGTTCTTCTCCGAAAAATGTTTACTGCAAATGTTCGTTTGAATGGAATAAATATAAATAAATTATCTAATGAAAAATATTACAGTAGATGTTCGCATTGATTGACCATTTTATGCAATGCATAATGTTATAGGCAAAAGAAGAGTGATTGAATGAAATACATTTTTTTGCTAACAACGCTTAATTAATTCATACAGGACACATTTTTCAGGGGCTAATAGGCAGATTTTTATTTGTATTATACGAGACCACAGTCTTTGAAATAACATTATTTTTTATTTTAGTTTCATATCTTCGGGAATGGTAGGTGGAGTATTGCTTGTTTGTTTTATTCTTTTTTTTTAATGTGGTGGGTGATACTAAATGTAATAATTGTTTAAAGTATACAATTTACACGTAGGAATTAATGACAGTCGCAACTAAATGAACATATGCTAATTTTAAAGCAGCTTGGCCCCCTATTTAGATGAAAAAAGCATCGGTTTTATGAGGTTTTAGAGAATATTATTAATAACATTTAAATCGTTAAATTTAGATATAAATGTCTTTATAGTTTTTTGGTAGGGGGTTTAATGTGCTTTCACATAGGATGGATAAATGCAGGGTGTTCCATTTAACTTAAAAGAGTTGTTGATGGTTTAAAAAATATAAAGTATAAATTGTTTTTCTTAATGTCATGAAGCCAATATCAAAATACTCTACCGGTTTACTTAAAGTACGCTTTGTCAAAATAACTTCTTACAAATGTAAATCGTCCAAGTCATACAGTTTTCCTGTTTTTAATTTTTTCGCGAAAGCCAACATTTTCATAAAAATCAAATTTTCTCGAAATTGGCGGCAGATAGGTATACTAGGAAACTATGAACAAAGTTATCCTAATTTATGACGTAGAATCCAAAAATAACATACAATATAGGATGTTCCATTAAAAATAACCTAACTTTGATATGCTGTACTTGTTTGAATCACCCTGTATACTTGTAAAGAATTTTAAAATGTGCTCCTTATCGTCCTACATATTTGACTAAAATTTGAAACTCATATCTTTTAGCGTTTAGACACAAGAGACCGAGGGAATAGTCGTGACTCACCCTGTATAATGCTATTTACAATATGCTGAGTATATCGGTTGTTCAACGTGTATGTATAACCTCCTTTTCGCTACTTTTCTGTGTACTAATTGAAAAAGATTATACAAATAATAAAGTACTTACTACAGCCAAATTAATAAATTAAAAAAGATTGACGATAACTTAATTGTTTTTGTTTTCTCTGTATCAGCTACTTCAGTTTGCTTCAAAACAGAGATAAACCGTTGATTCAGCAAGATGAGAATATAAAAACGCTCAACTACCACCATGACAGCTGATAAAAATCCCGAAAACCATCAAATACAAATTTGAACATCTATCCCGACAAAAGTCGCTCACCATATAAACATAAGCCAGAGTAATGATTGGAGTTACGAACTTTTGTAAACTTTTGCTTCGCCTACCACATACAATTTAGTTGAATAACACTCGCCAATAGGTGCTGCAGCAAAACAAGGTAGGCTTCTCCATTAGAGTCTTCAGCATTATTAACATCATCTTGTGATCGATGAATACTGAAACATGAAGCGTTTTCGTTGAATCTTTCAATGTTCTTATCTTTAAATGTTTAAACAATAACAGTTTTTAATACAAAGCGATTAATGAAATTGGATTTCTTCTAAGGGAAAGAAAACCAAACTCGATTAAAATATCACGTCCATCTTTATACCAACATAATTAAGAACGATATTCCTAAAACGATAAGATCCGATAGGAAAGTTAGGGCGTAAAGACACCGCTTTGTCGTATAACCAGTCTCAACATACTGCGCTGACACAAGGACTCTACATTAACAATAAGCCGACACCGTTCTCGTCGCTAAATTATTATTGATACGGAGCAAAGCCATCAGCTATGCTCCGTGAATGTTGTAGCAAAGCAAACAAGAACGTGATACTGGGATGGATTGGTGATACAGTGTACGTACTTCAAACGGAATCAACGGCTTGCATGAAATAGTGTGAGACTAGAAGTTAAACGTTTCCCGCTTCAGTTTTGTTCGTCCTATAATACTCGTGTTTAACATAGGTACAATCGTGGACAATATATTGTAATACATCATTTAAGAAAGATTTTTCTTGTCATTTTTATAAGTTATTAAATTCTCTGCATACAATATAGTTAATGCAATTCTTGCTCACATCAAAATCTATTGTATACAGAGATTTTCTCTATATTTCCATTCTTGCTAGCAATATACATCACATTCAACCATTCATTGTATCGGTACACCCTTCAAAATCTTCAATTTAGTTAAAACAGGGCCTCTCCAATGCATTTTGTGATAGCTAGAAGAGGCTCGACCTCATCACATCGATACTATCCCCGTTGTTACATTATCTTCCTCTCCTATATAATCCGCTTCCATCTCGCTCCTAGTATACATGCATAGTGAGTTTGAGTGACTCTCATTTCACATTGTTATATGCTATCGCTCTTCGTATGATTTACCGCAACAAAGCTATGCTGGATAGCTCTCCGCTGATCGCAACAATCATTGAATTTGCACGGATATCTCCGCGACATGCTCCCCTCCGATGTTATTTATTCATTTGTGTACGCCGCTGCTTCCCGCTTTCATACATCATCCTTTTACGTAATAATAATTTTTCCGGGTAGCTCGCGCGAGCGAGTTCAGCATGCGTCTCGTCGTTTCGAATCGCTGATCTGTTTGCATTTTATTTTTGTTGTTTTTTCCGACAGCCAGTGTTGTTTTTTTTCTCTCCTGCTTGTTTTTCTCCGCTGCTCGTTCAGGGTTTTAGACGCGTCGCTGAATTTGGTTCGCAGCATAAATTATTCGAAACGATCATCGCGCTCTGCTTAGCCTTCCTCCTGACGAAGTAATTTGATTAGGTCATTGGGAAAAAACATATGTGGATGAATCGATTTTTTCATATAATCGATGGTTTTAGTCATTTAGATTTTGGCATTTGTTTGGTGAAGAGATATATGATTTCTAATAGAAGTCAAAACCGTGGCATGAGTAATTTATAAAGTTAGGTTCAATTCAGATCATTTAAAATAGTTTTATTTTCATAACCTCTCTTCTTAGCATAAGTAAATTTCTGAGTAGCTATGTAGGGAAAAGCGCGGCAGATTCAGGCACGGGGCACAATTGGCCACCCCATTTAAAACGAGAAATTCGAATTTGGCGCCTTAAACGGTTGAAGCACGTTGAGCAATAACCTAGTTTTTTCTCTCTGTGTAAAAGTTTCTGTGTGAATCAGTTGAGCTGTGTGTTTACAAAAGGTAATTAACTGTTTTTAGACCTGCAAGGTAAGTTATTGCCAGGTTATATTTTTCGTTGTAAAAGTTGTATTCTTGTTGATATTCTACAACTATTTGCTGCAGCATAACTATAATACATTAAGTATTTATAATTGTCCTTAAATATTACTAACCTAAAACTATGTTCTATCAGAGTAGCAAAGTAAGTTTTGATTCAGATGCAGATGAGGCACATCTAGCCGCACTGTGCAGGGCAGATTCAGCTGCACTGTTTGGGGCAGATTGACCAACCAATGATCTGGATGTAGAGCGTCAGTGTCGTATAATATTAAAAGAGGAACTCTTGAAACTAGAATTAGGAACTTAAAAACTAAGTATATTCCCGAAGAACTGAACAGAACGTTTGCTGATGACTCAGGTCACGAAAGTGATGATAACATTGTTACTTATTCAACCAAGTTAGCCAAGTGTTCTCCGCACAACAGGAAGATGAACTTGTTAAGTACATAAAAACCTGTTCATTGATGAATTATAATAATATATACCTACATAATAAAGGAAAGAGATTCAAGCATTGTGCAGTTTCGGATTCGTCAGATTCAGAAATTTCAGTTAAACTTATCTCCGACGTCGATGTTAGTAAAGAATTCTCTGACGAAAACATGGGCAATAATTTTTTTCTAACTAACGAAACCACAGCCGACTTTCTTTTGGTGAAATTTCCAACAAAAACTGATGTGAAATTTTACGTAGGCAAAGTTTTGAATGAAAAATTCATAAACTGGCTGAATGTGTCTCCCCTTCCCCTACTAGGAAGTAGAATTGCTTATCGGCTGAGTTGACCAAGACGATGTAACAGTACTTCCTTTATTTAGTTTAACAATTGCTCCGGTTTTCAATTATCCTACAAACAAACACAATATCCCAAGAGGCGGAGCTGATACGATATAATCAAACTTTATTGTGTCTTGCAACTGTAACGGCAAGAACCATTAAATAAATTAGTAATATTGCGGACGCAACAAATACATGCAATGCATACGTTGACTTTGCAAAATCGAACGGAGTAGAAACGAGGAAAGCTATATATGCTGAAGTCTCTCGTTTGTGTGTCAGTGTTATTCTGGAAGTGGTTCTCCTGTACAAATAAAGGGACGGAACCGAATCTACTAGCATATTTACTCATATCTTTGGTGGAGCTAGTACTATAACAGACATCACAATAGGAAGGAATTACAATAAAACTTCAATAGAACTTTTTGATTATTGTGGTATCAATATTACTTCATACTGCTTGAAGGTAAAAGATATTTCCATATTCCATTTTAAATTACTGTTTCAATCTGGACTTTTCGGACACCATCGGTGTCGCTTGGTTTACAAGTCTATTGAAGTGAAAAATAGTTTGGTCCCACAAGAATGGAATATTTAGAAATATCTCGATTATGTTAGTCGAGACATGTTGACACTAAAGTTGTCTGTTTCTGTAGGTGACGGGGAATTACGTTGCCGGCCCAATGGGTTATCACTGATTTAAGATTTTGCAGCGTTTATTTCGTAGAACGGATTCAAAGACCTCATTCACTAAACGTTGCAGGCTTCGAAATTTAAGGGCGTCATTGCTAAACAAAACGTAGGCAATGTGATGGTAACAGAAATAAGCTAGTGGCTCGCAAACACGAAGAGTTCAGGCCTCAGTAGAGGCTCCCGCGACAAGCAAATTCCTCGGTATGTGCAACATGATCTGTTCGACAAGTAAAAGTACAGGACGGCCCTAAGAAGTGCAAAAAGAAAGTCATGGAGGAAGATCTGTGAGGATATAGAAACTACATCTAAAAGTGCAAGACTCCATAGATTACTTGCAAAAGATCCAACAAATCCCCTGGGAACCATTCTGAAACCCACTGAAGAATTTACGAACACTGGGACAGAAGCGCTTGAGGTCTTACTAGAAGCGCACTTCCCAGGTTCAAAGAATATTAACCCAAATAGTGGATTAGGCAGTCAAACTATTGAATGGCCTTTACGCAGGCCTGGGAGAGGAGACTGGCAATTAGCTAAAAGCGTAATAACATACAACAGGATCATTTGGGCGATTGCTTGCTGGGCCTTGCTACAACAAGGTGAAGAGGCAATGGTATTAGTGCTTTGCCGAATCTATCGAGTCAGCCTGGTGTTGGGTTACATACCATTTGTTTGGAATAATTTGTGTTAAACCTAAACCTAGACATAGCTCATACGCTGAGAAAAAAGCATACAGACCAACAACCCTATCATCGTCTATTCTGAAAACTATGGAAAACTAATAGAGACACCGCTACATCCTAATCAGCATGCATATCAAGCAGATAAATCATGTGAAAGCGCTTTGCACCAGCTTGTGTCACGGGTGGAGGCAACTTTAAATAATAAAGAAATTGCATTAGCAACATTTCTTGACATAGAAGGTGCATTTGATAACATCTCATTTGAATCTCTAATAAGAGCTGTCAAAAGCCGTGGAGTGGAAAACACTAGCTCTGCTGGCACCAGTAGTACCAGCATAATATCAGAACTTATGCAAAGAGCACTAAAGATGGTAGAAGGGTGGTGCAAGAAGGAGAAACTTGGAGTAAACCCGGGAAAAAATTGCACTTGTACCCTTCACCAAAAGGAGGAGATTGGATGGCCTGAGAGCTCTCTATACAATAAAGTTATACAGATTAGTCAGGAAGTCAAGTTCCTAAGAGTGATCTTGGACTCTAAACTAAACTGGAACTCGCATTTGGCAAAAGTAACACAAATGTGGAAGGGGGTTAATAACAACCCGTAGAACAGTAGGAAAAACATGGGGACTCAAACCGCATATGATGTATTGGTTGTATAGTATGGCAGTAAGACCTATGATAACTTATGGCTACCTGGTTTGGTGGCCAAAAATTACACAGAGGCATGCGATAACTAAGCTCTCAACAATCCAGAGATTAGCGTATCTATATATAACTGGGGCTATCAAGAATATCCCAACGGCTGCTATGGAAACCATGCTAAACTTCCCTCTCCTCGATATTTTTATCATGGGAGAGGCTAGAGTGGGGGCATACAGATTAAGAAATACTAAGCAATAGTACAAAACCCAATTTTTGTATGGGCAGCGACATATCAATCACCAGGATTTCTTTCAACAAACACTTCAAAATTTTCTTGAATTGGGATGAGTGGAAAAATGGTGAAGGGAGAAAACCGCACACCCAAAATTGGTACACAGATGGGTCAAGAGCGTCCACTAATTCTCGCGTTGGTGTCTATGAGTCGGCGTCGCCAACCGCGAGGGCAGGCGATCTGCATTCTCTCTGATAGTCAGACAGCCTTAAAGGCTCTAGCATCTTATTACATAGCCTCCAAACTTGTATGGCAATGTCTGCAAAACTTAACTGTTCTGACTAGAAGCAACAAGGTTAGCTTGGTGTGGGTGCCGCGACAAAGGGGTATAGCAGGCAATGAAATTGCAGACCAGTTAGCGAGGGAAGGCTCCCAAATGAAATTTACCAGGCCGAAGCCAGGTCTATTACAAAGAGTGTAGTACGTGGTACAATTAATGAGTGGATTATAAAACAACACCAACTAAATTGAAACCATGTAGCTGGACAAAGGTACTGCAAACGGATGATGGGACGACGGTCACAACGATTAACGGCTGACTTACTTGTATTAAACAGGAGTCAGCTTAGGGCAGTAACGTCTCTATTAACAGGACACGGCTGCCTAAGAGGTCGTCTCTATAATGAGGACGAGGAAACAGTCTTTTATATCTTTGAATGCGTAGCACTAAGCCAACGTAGGGTTGCTATGCAAAGCGCGTTTGATCTGCCAGTGGAGAAAGATTTACCAAATAGGCTTCTAAACCTGATCGAGGTAACTAACCTGTTTGAGTAAAATGGAATCAAGGTAGGAATAACACAATAGGCCCAGTGAGCCGTAGTGTTAGATATAATTAGATCAAAGAGTACAGGACTGCAATCAGTTTCCCGCCAATGACTCGCACCATTTTAAATAGATCATCAGATCATACTTATTGAGAGTCGTTTCGAGTCTTCTTAGTGACTCGAAGAAATTCGTAGGTAGCCGATAAGCCTTCCTGAAAACCAAATTGTTCCTTAGGCAAGCAATTGATCTGATATCTCTTTGTCCAAGAGGTAAGATCTTATCAAATAAACCGTTAAAACTCTTTTCAAAATCTAGATGTGAAATCGAACTGCTGTTGCAGAAAAACGACGAGTTCACAAACTACTTCATCCCTGAATCTTTTATAAAAGTAGAATGGACAGGAAGTTTTCTGGTAGTGACTGACTTTTTCAACGTTTACAGATCATGCACAGATCAGTCTTTTTCAAGATATTGTGATACTGGTAAAAAAAATAGAAAGCGGAAGACCCTCCGAAGTGAAGAAACTTCTCAAAAAATTATCTAATTCGAATCAATTCTACGCACTTTCAGATATTTCCCAAATATGTTAAGCAAGGACGTTTGTCCGCTCGTGGACATGACGAGCTACGTCGATAGCACCTTAAAGTAGGACTGTAGGTTGTGGCAGCATTTTTCCGTTTGAATTTTTTTCCGAATTTTTTTTAAATGAATTTTCGGAGACTTCTTCCTAAAAAACTTTCTAAACTTACCAAAAATTAAGAAGATTGGAAAGAATAGCGAAATGTAGAACACATCAAAATTCTAAAACTATAAAGTGGTTCACAATTTCCTCGTAGACATAGGGAAACGGTTACGGAATTGAGTTTGCCCCTCCTATATATAATTTAGAGAGCTACGAACTTCACGACCTAAAATATTTTTTTGCCAACTAATCTATAGTTACGACCTCGTTGAATTATTACCTTCACGCAGTGCGCAACTCAATTTGCTCTAATTTATTATTCCGAATAAGTTACTAGGTTAGCTACTCGCTACGAGAATCTAATTTTCCTTTTTACTGTATTAAATACGCATTTACTAAGTAGTTCCTACATCATGAGCCACTCAGTTAATCAATCTTCGAATATTTTTACGCGACACGCGACGCCTGCAATTTACTCCTCGGCACCCGCCCTAGGATGATGGCTTCTTATCTGCTTCTTTCCCATCTGCGCCCGTCGTCTCGAACTAAATTAATTGTTACCACTACCAGCGTCGTTGCGCCGGTCTCCGGAACGGATCCCAAGTTACAACTGACGCGCGATTAGACGTCCGTAGATGCTACGCAAGCCGTCGTCTTCAGTAGCAAATTACCGAGCTAATTATGATTGCTACTGGCAGATGTAAAATCCTATAGTCCATTTCAAAATATTTCAAATTTTATTTTAAAAAAATCTTAATTAAAAGTGACACAAACACGAAAAAACAAAGAAATAATAAATTTAGAAACGCTTAGTAGATTTAAAACGAATATCTATTAATATATCAAATTAAATTAATACAACCAAATCTTTATAATTTGAAATTAGTTATACTAACGGTAGACTTGAAGTGAACCGACGCGACGGTCTCGTTGCGAAACTTATCGAATAGAGACTGCGGTTTTACCGAAATTTCATGCGTCTTGTTCGGATTGTTTGTGTGTGATGCGAACAGTGTGTAAAGCTATAGGTGTTTCCCCGTGGCAGTTAGTAGTAATTGTAACGATTCAGCAGCTTCCGTTGATTTATCTTCGCCGCAGAAGGAGGTACCTAGACGATGCGGCTTTATAATTCGCTCATTAGGGTGTCCGTAATTAGTGATTTATACGAGCTTTGTTCTTGAACGGGGATGGTGGAAGGAATAACAACGAAAAATATACTCGAGTGTATAAATTAGCTTTTAAATAAATGTTTTCTAGATATTATTATACCTTTATAACATTCGAAATAACCGATTAGCGTAATATTAAGCTGCAATTGTAGATTGCGGACGAAAAAATAAGCAGCTTAAGCAAAAATTTTTAATGAGAAAAATGTATAATTTTTTAATTATGCTTATTTCTTATTCGACTAACTCTCTCTAACTTAAGTATGTCCCATCTTCTTCTGACTTCTTGTGCTACAAATCCGAAGTAATTCGATTCGTGAGTTCGTGAAACTGGATCGTTATTGGACAAAACAGTCCATTCGCGTTCTCGTCCAATACGCTCAGCTAAAAACATTGCTGCTGCGCTAAAATCCATCTACATCAAATCGTCATCGTTCTCAGGAACTCAACATTTCTCGCGCTTCTTTGAGAAAAATTTCGCATAAAGACCTCGGTGTGAAGGCTTGCAAACTTCAACTAGTCCAGGAACTGAGCCCTCATGACCATCCGATGCGTTTTCGATTTCCCCAATGGGTTGGTGATAGCTCGGCCTATAATGAGCACTTTTATCGAAAAATGTAGTCCATTTCCATATCGGAGGCTGTCTCAATAAGCAAAACTGTCGCATTTGGGGAAAATCAAAAAATCCTTAGTGGGAAACCGATGCACCCAAAACGAGTGACAGTTTGGTGCGGATTTTGACACGGTGCCATCATTGGACAATTTTTCTTCTGAAAATGGCTCAACCAATTAATGTTGCCTTGAAGAGGATGACATTGAGAATGTTTGGTTTTAAAAGGATGGTGCTTAGGGTGGATCAAAAAACGCGTTTTTTCTGCAATACAACTCTAATAGAGCGGAAAACTTGCGCATAGGCGTCATTACAAATGGAAAAATATTTAAAAAAATTTTTTCAAAATTTGAAATCGCATAGAAGGCCTAAAGTTACCAAAAAAGTCAAAATACCGGTAAATTTCAAAAAATGCAAAAATTACACGAAATACATTTTTTGTTGTAATAGTGAAAAATAATAATAATAATTAGACCCATTCCTGTTTTAGAGAATTCGCGCAAAAGGCCTAAAGTTGCGGCTTGTATCGTAAAAAAAAAACGATATTTCATGATTTTCGACGATTTTTAAACATGTGCCAAAACCCATAAAAGTTTTATTTTAATTTGTAATAGTGTAAAAACCATTCAAAATAGTCTTCCCAATCCAGAAAAAATACTTTTAGACCTGTTATTTCTTAACTGTATTCGCGCAAAAGGTCTAAATTATAGTAGTTCTATATCTGAAGAGTGTTTATTTAACACATTAAGGTTTGTAATAAGACTCTAACAAGTGATTTCCAAAAACTGTATTAGCCAAACATATCATATTGCAGCTCTCAGCTCATTTCAACATTTAATCTGTGCTGAAATGACCCAGGACTCACGGCGAGGACGTGGCTGCAAGGCAAGTCCCACCTCCACCCTACCCAACCAACCAACCAGGGTGAATTTTATTTACAATATTTATAGTAACTATTTACTTTGTACAATGCATATGTTCGTTGTAGGCAAAAGGTTATTTACATAGAAGCCTCTTTGAATTATGACTTTGAATTAAATGTGAACATCAACTGTCTTGATTTTAAAGTAGCTCCAGGGATTCGCGGAGCACACTTTGAGTAACGCTGGTTTAGATCATACAAAAATAGATTTAATTTAAGATAAAGCAAACGGCATATTGCATTTGGAAAGGTCTGAAAGATAAGTATGAAACAAATTGTGTCCATGGGCAACTATTATAGAAAAAAATTAATGAGCATGATCTTAAAAGAAGCAGAACATCTACAAGTCTTTACAAAAATAAATATTTAACTAACAACACACTTATTAACAATGACAAAAAAACAAAACTAATTATTTGAAAATTATAAAATACAAAGAATATGAAAAAATTATAACTATACTAAGAAAAATGTCTATTATAAAAAATGTTCAATTATTCTGCCTCCTTTTTCTAAAAAAATGCCTAAACAGTGTCAAAACGAATCGTGCACTCTCGTCAAAACTGCAGGATTGTTTCTTATATTTTCAAATACGTTAATTGTTCGTTTCTTCATTTGTCTATCTTGACCGGTTTTGTTTCATAAATTTAACTTTTTATGTAACCCCACAAGAAAAAGTACAGCGGCGTTGGATCAAGTGATCTTGCCGGCTAAGGAACAGGTCCACCGCGTCCTACCCATTGGTCCCCAAATTGATCACTCAGATATTGACAAACAAGTGTTGCAGAATAAGTGGGTGCTCCATCATGCTGGAACAACAAATTCCTTCTGATTAGTAAATCTACCTCATATAATAAAGGGATTCAATTCTTCTCGGAAAAAGTTAGGATAAATTTGCCCATTCAGGTTTTCGTCAGAAACATATGGACCTATTATATAGATATCCAGAATATCCGCGCACACGTTCGCAGCCCACTGACGTTGAAAATCTCTTGGTGTCAACCAAAATAGCTTTTCTGTTGGTCTTGGTGTATTATGATCCACCGATATTCTATTCACCGATTTGTTTAAAATTCAATAACTATAAACATCTTCGTTACATCAATCTTTATGTATTTAAGTTTCACAATTAATAACGTTCCAGAATCTTCAATATCATCTAATGCTACCTGGCTGATTTCACAAAATAAGCAGCATGATGATTGAATTTCTGACTGAATATTGTAATAATAAGTTTTTTCAAGATTAAATCGTCCATTTAACGAGTGTTTTGTTATTCAAGAATATACAGGAATAATATCAATAACTGTAATACAGTCAACAAGTGTATCCTTTACTCTATGCATCGTACAGCCCCCAAGGACTTACGCCAAAAAAAGTGGATGTTGCAAATATGAGAGGGCCTAAAACAGAGCCTTGCGGAACCCAACAATAGGGACGCTAGTTGCAAGTTAAATTTTCTCTGTTACTTCCCTCGCCCTTCCTCCTCCACCCCTCCCTTCCCAAGAAGAGAAAATTCTTCTCTCTTTCTCTCTAAATTTAATTACACGACACATGATAAAATTAATTAATAACAACGACATATAGCTGAATAACAACTATAATGATATTTTAATGATATAATCATGAGTTTACCGAGATTTTCGTTGTTGTTTCGTTCTTTCTCGGTAGATATAAGGAAAAAACGTGGTACAACGGTATGAACTACATATCTAATATAAATGCTAATTGCTAGTAGTCAAATTGCGGTTTGATACAACAAGATATGCTTTAGTGCGAGTTGTGCGTGTGCACCTCTTACGTTCGTCAGATTCTCTCTCTTTGTTTGACACTCGGATTCTGTTTGGGTGGGTGCTCTAATGGCACAGTTCCGCTGACACCACATACCCTCGTGAGGGTCTATCAAATGATTAGAGAGGTTGACGTCCGTGAGAGTCCCAAAGAGTCAATCTCAATCTGAAGTATATCTTCTTTAAGTTAATTAACGGCCGCAAAATGCCCAAAAAGTATTCATATTGATACTGTTCTTATTGTTGATGGTTTTCCGGGTGTTGTATCCCTACAAAATACCGAGTATTTTTCACGTAGTCGTTAGCTTGTCCTGCGTGTACTGACGTTGTCCTTATTATTCTTTGGTTTATAAGTGAATTGAATTTTGTTAGTAGGATCACTGTTTAGTTTGTTGTGCTCAGAAGTGTACGTATCTTGTGGTTATAGTCTTCTCTGTCCATTACTACAGTTGCGTTTTGGTTTTCGGACCATACCACTATTACGGGTTTGTCCGTGTGAATGTTTTCTCTTCACCTTTAGTAATATTCCTAGTCAGTGGTTTGGTGTTCTATAATCTTCAACATATCTCATATCTGATTTTGTCTACTTCTTCAGTTGGTAGATGTACGATGCCAGATTCAACCTAGGTGATTTTTTCTTCTTCGGGTATCTCGGTCGAGAGCAACTGCGTTCAAGTTCAATTTCTTCGCTAAGATTTTCTTTTTCATCATCTCTAAGTTAATGTTCTGATAACTTGATTACTTTTTTTTCTAGTTCTGGTCGCGTGCTTAGATAGTGTTGAGTTTGTCGAACTAGTGTTTCTCCGTTGTTCTGAGGATCGTTTTTTATTTTCATTTAACAGTAATGTCTACCTAATATGAACGCTAACTGCAAGTCAAATTTTGCTTTGATACAACAAGATATGGTTCGGTGCGAGTTGTACCTGTTCAGCTCTTACGTTCGTCAGATTCTCTCTCTTTGTTTGACACTCGGATTCTGTCTGAGTGGCTGCTCTAATGGCACAGTTCCGCTGACACCACATACCCTCGTGAGGATCTATCAACCGATTAGAGAGATTAACGTCCATGAGAACCTCAACAGGTCAATCTCAATCTCCTTTTGAATAACTTGAACTAATGGCCGCATAATGCCAAAAAAAACATCCATATTAGGGTTGTTCTTATTGTTGAAGACTTATTTATTATTTTTATTCTAATTGTTGTGAAATAATACTTTCCTGAAATATCTTAAGTCGTTTTGTATGTACATATATGTTGTCAATGTCAAAACGTATCTTATTACAAGAAAAGGAAGCTAAGGAATTTGTAGAAAAAGACAAATTACGAAGATGAGACGATGGAGAAAAAAAGATGATACCCTATGAGGAGTCTTACATTTCACAAGTGTCTAGATCAGCGATTCTCAAACTTTTTTAACCACGGAGCATTTTTGAACCATCAGCTTCCTATGGAGCGCTAACTTTATATAAATATGTATTAAGAAAATAAATACTAACACTTACAGATTCAAAAGTGATTTCTGTGTTTATTATATCGTTCGGTGCAAAATCTGTATGCTTACCGCTAACAAATCCTTTTGGACTTTGTTCTAACAGCAGAAAGCTCTTTGTAACTGTCACCCCAAAATCAAAGTATTGCGTCCTTTGCTAAAAAAATGTATTGAAATAAAAACTTTTTCGGCCAACGTATGGTTCTTCCTTCCCTTTTAGACATTTTGTAGATTATCGGCATTTTTGACATTGTTACATTTGAGTTAATGTAAAACGTTTCATTGCACAGTACTTTGTTTAATTATCGTGTATTACCAAGTCACTGCGATAAACATTAAGTTGAAATCGTAAATTCCCCATAAATATTATAGTTGATAATACCTTAGTTAATTACTTTATAAAAGTGACAGCTCTTAAGAAGATAAAAAGGAACTTGGAAACTTTAAAGCGTTAATAGCCCTTTTAAAAGTTTCCCAACATACTCTCACACTATACATACAGCAAACTTTTCCTTTCCTTTCGTTTTATTTTCCTCCTTCTAATACCTCGACAAATCAGTCTTCAACTGAATTATAAATTTTCCCAGTTCTGAGGTGATTGTAAAAAATCCAGTGCCTCGAGACGCAAATTAGCAAAGCAATTAGTCAAATCTCGATAGGAAAACTTAGACGTAAGCGAAGCCAGAAAAACGTCCCGTCTAATCTCCGCAACGAAAACTCAAGTTTTGCGCATGTTTTTCACAAATTCCAATATCGTACAACTTCCTGTTCTTCAGGTTATCGAGGTGATATGTTTCTCGTTTTTTTTTTCTTCTTCTTTGCTTTAAACGTGGAAGTTACGTTTCGACTACTATTAGCCTTTACGAATATTATTGATGTAATAACGCTTACGATTTCAGGATATTTATTGCAGCCGGAAATTCAGAAAGTTTCGGCAACTTGCGAGGAGAAATTCGGTAAATCGACGTTTACCGTCGTGAGAGTAAAATAAATGTGTTTCCCTTTAAATTTTAAAGTTATGGTTAAAGGACTTTTATTGCGACCTTCGACTGGTGTAACGCAGTAAGGCAAAGTTGGTTTTAACGACGCAAATATCCGAGTATAGACTCTAAAGTGTAACTGAAATCAAAAAAGTTACCATAATACTAAATTTTAATGCGTCATATTTGTCGCGAACGTCTGGGAATTCTTACTTTATTGTGTTGAGCGTGTAAACCTGCATTAAAACATTTTATTGGGATAATTTTTTTATGTGTTTAACCTATTTTTATGGTCCATTTAACTTGAAGGCACCTCGTTTGTTTATTTGATTTATGTATTAAAATATGCGTAGGAATTATAAATAAAAATATATAATTTGATTTGTGTATTTATCTGGGAAACAGGACGTCTACAAATGAAACTATTCCGCGGAGAATGCTAATAATTTGTCTTGGCAAGGTGCAACTGTATCTGCTAAAACAACGATGACAAAAATATATTAAAATTTTTACATATGACGAAATATTTATTTCGCAGAAGCCTTTATTTTTTATGTTTGTTTTCAAATATTAATCTACAATGCTGAAACCCTAAAAAAACAAATAATCCTTTGAGCGATGAGCATATAAACCTGTGAACTTGAGAATTGAAATATTAAAATGATATTCTCTGTCTTCTATAAATGTTCCATGTTGTAATTATTCTTCTGAATCAATTATTATTAAAACGTCTGCACCAATATTTCTGTTCAAACGATTGAAAGCTATTCTGTCAATGTTGTCAAATTTGAATTAAGTAAGAGTTCCCCTAAACAGCTGTGTTTACTTCATTTGCGTTTGTGCAGGAGCTTGGAAGTTAGTGACTGTTTAGAATTGTAAAATTTATTCGAAAAATGTTAATATATAGTTCTGCGCTAAAGTAAGTGAATACCTAGTGGAAACGACACGCAAACTAAATCCTGCATTTGGCAGGGAATACCCATATCTCAACACTATCTCCAAATGGTATCATTATTTCAAACGAGGTGTTGGTACAGAAACCGCCACGCAGATGAAAAAAGGACGACCTCCAAATCTGGTTAATTCGAGATTTGGACCGACGGTCTGGTGAAGGATCCTAAAACATCACTGGCTCTACTATCTGCTTAACTCTGAAAAGCATACCTGTAACACTTTATCAAAACGCGTCTTTAGTTCAGAAAAATATTGGCAAACTGGGAGCCCATGTTGTTGTCTAATAAGCAAACGAAGAAAAGAGTTGGTGATGCTAAATCGATTTTAGATGAATATGGTGCCGAATGGGGATGATTTATTGAATCAATCGGTTAGACTTGGGTCTACTACGAATCACCACACTCTCGAAATTCAGCTTTCGAATAACAGCCTCTCCTGCTTACCCACCGCCAGAAGTCGAGCGTACTAAAATGATATTCAAAGATATCATGATGTTCTGGAATTAAGTATTAATTGTTATTAAGTTTTATATCAAGTCATTCAAGTTGCATAGTGCATAATTATGTCGCAATGCGTTTCATACAGCAGTTCCATAAGCTTACACTGTCATATTTATAGTCCGTGTTTGCTTGACGACGCGATTTTGACAGATTTCTAATGACATTTACGTCAAAACTGCATGCTCAAGCATCGAGACAACCTCAACCAGGAACTATAAATATGACCCTTAAGGGGTCTACAGTCGTTAATTCGACGCTTCAAAGCGGTCTACAGACTAAACAACCGGCTGTACAGGATGGGCAAATAAGCCAGGTAAGCGGCTGTATCTCAGAAACTAATGATCGTAGAGAGTTATGGTAAAAAATTTTATAGGTAATAGGCGATCATTGCATTTAAATTTTTTGAGAAAATCCAATATTTTGGTTATAATATCGAATAACGCCCTCTATCGGCGGCCGTGTAGGTCACAACTGTTATGATTACGAGAAACCTAAAAGCGTAAGAAATGCTCTTTTCAATGATACCAAATTTATCCAAATCAATTAAGCCGTTTCGAAGTTACAGGCATTTATTTAAAACAACATTCAAATAGCCCCCACTACTTCATTTCTAAAGATAGAGAAAAATTTTTTTACAAAAAATGTTTGACTTTAAGTTAATATTAAAACGCAAATACTTTTTTGTTATATTCATTGGAGAAAATCACGAGAAACGTATCTTTATGTAATTCAAGATGGTGGAAACGCCCACTGCCGGCCATCTTGGATACTTGAAAATAATTTCCATCATTTTCCCTTCCCCACTTTACCAATACAATTTTTTACCGTAACTCTCTACGATCATTAGTTTCTGAGATACAGCCGCTTACCTCGCTTATTTGCCCACCCTGTACAATGTGTTCTAACATCGTAGTTGGTTTGACGGTCTACGTGTGGAGGAGAAACAGCGACTGACTTGCCTTTATACTTCTATTTTCGACTAGTAGTACGACAAGTCGTACAACCGATCGTATCGTATACAGTCATGGAAATCCTTTTTCATCTTTTCGCATTTAAATTGCAACTGAGTGTACATACAGAACATTCTTAATAGTACATCTACAGTCTTAGTTTCCAGGTATCTCACGACTTAGCCCATATGAAGTTGTCACTTTTTTTACTTCTGTACTTCTTAACTGGTTCCTTATCTGTTACATAATCAAAAAAATCTTATTTTTCCATCCATGTGCTGTATCATTCTTCTCTCACTGTAGAATTAGCGATCTAGCAGTCTCTAAAGGCGGAAAAGGAATTTGAGGAGAAATTTTATACCTCATTGCAAATGAGAAAGGAGCGTTACATAAGGTCTAAAATAAGCGTCCGTGATTGGTTAAAATCTGTGCACATTTACACAAGAACAATTTGTCAAAATTGCATATACAGTGTGGTCATAAAGTTTGGAACCAAGCTTATAACCGCATTATTTTGCATTTTTAGGAAAAACGCTCGGACAGGTAAATTTTCTTTTTTAAAACGCCATCTTTTGACATACAATTTTTTCTATGACGTCATTGGTTTTTAGATTGATGACGTCATCAACCCTTTTTTTAAATGGCAACCATATTATTTTTTTATCGTTTTTGGTAGATCTTTATATCCTCCAAATAGTGATATAAAACAATTGGTATGTTACATCACAATTTTTTTTAAATAATATAAATTTAGAAAAAAAATTAAAAATTTTATTTTTGTACAAAATTAAAATTATATTAAAAAAAATACATCTGAAGTTAAATTTATTGTAACAGTTAACGTAAATTTTCAAAATCGACCCCACCAACCAACTGGCACTGTCCCAGCCGAGTGTAAATGCTTTGCGATCAATAGTAATTTGCGTTATTCGCTCCAGATCAAAACAACAGAAAAAAACAACCAACAAACAAAGCGGATCGCAAAATGCACATGTACTCATATTACTATGCAAAAAATTTACAAAAACAAAAACACGCACTTTTTTGCAAGATATTTCTTTATGACATTCTTTCTTCTTTTTATACAAATTATATAGAACACTAATATTTTGAAATTATTTCTCTAGCGACAACATTGTTGAATTATTTACTTCTATTTTTGACGTTAAATTTGTTAGACACTGCGTAAAAATTGTTCATTTTCGCTAATATAAAAATGGCACATTTATCTGAGCGAGAAAGAATCGAAATTTTAATTATGGTTGGGTATAGGGACAGACAAAGAACGCATGCAGAAGCATGCGAATTGTTTAACCATGAACATTCTGATAGACCTCCAATTGCCAGGTCTACGGTGATAAAACTACTTGAAAAGTTTACCGAAACTGAATCCGTAAAAGATTGACCACGGCAAGGTAGACCTCAAATAGGAGAAGATGTGAAATTAAATGTGCTTCTAGAAGCAGAAGAAAGGCATCACGTTTCCACCAGACAACTTGCGTTAGCCGATCAGGTGGCTCACTAATTTGTCGTCAACTTATTCAAAGAAAAACACTATCATCCTTACAAAGTTCAACTTGTACAGGAATTACATGAGGATGACGAAGATCGTCGACTGCAGTTCTGTGAAGACGTAATGTTACGTTGTGACCAAAATGCAAATTTCTTGGAAAACATTGTCTTCTCTGATGAAGCTACGTTCTGCCTAAATGGATCTGTTCACCGCCATAATTGCAGATATTGGTCGCAGACCAACCCGCATTGGACTCAAGCGTGTCATACTCAGCCCAGAGGAAAAGTTAACGTATGGGTTGGAATGATTGGACAACGCATTTTAGGACCATATTTTTTTGACGGAAATTTGACTGCTGTGCAATATTTAGAATATTTAAGATTTAAACTGGTTCCAGCGCTCGCTGTTATTTTCCCAAATCACGAGGATAGTGATGTACCCCATCCAAATATTTGGTTTCAACAACATGGGGCACCTCCCCATTATGGTGTAGAGGTTCGCCACTATCTTGACGAAATATTTCCTAATAAATGGATTGGACGGAAAGGCGCCATAGAATGGCCACCTCGTTCTTCTGACCTGACTCCGTTAGACTTTTTTTTGTGGGGTTATTTGAAATCGAAAGTGTATTTTAACAAACCGAACAATTTAGAAGATTTAAAACAACGAATTCGCGTAGAAATTACACAAATATCCCCAGACATAATTGAGGCGAGTATACGAAGTGTTTACACTCGGCTTGATGACGTCATCACTCAAAAAACTAATGACGTCACAGAAAAAAATTGTATGTCAAAAGATAGCGTTTTTTTCTAAAAATATTAAAATTTACCTGTCCGAGCGTTTTTCCTAAAAATGTAAAATAATGCAGTTATAAAAATTGGTTCCAAACTTTATGACCACACTGTATGCCATAAACATCAAAAAAAAATTATATGTATTATGCGAGCGTTGTTTGTGTTCTATTCCGATTATTGTGATTTATTGTATTTTTTTATTCATTTCATCTTTATTCTTTATACAAAATTAGTTTTTTTAAAGCTTCTGAATGATAATATTCACTTACTGAAGGTATTATTTGAACTGTATTCCTTAAATTTTCTTGTTTATACATCTTATGGTTTTGATAATCGTCAATAGGTAAATTATGGCTGATGCTGCTCTCACAGCTTCCTCAAAAAATGCAAAGTGCAGGGTGCAGGCATGTAACAAAGTGGGCAATGGCTTCATCAGACAGCAGATGTAGTTGGGATTAGCAAAAATACATTGTTTGATACCAGCAGAGATATAGAGACGCCACCAAAGAAACGGATATGTCAAAGGATATATGACAAATTGGACAAAGCTCAGAAGCATTAAATATGTTTTATTAGTGTACACGAAGATGTTATTCTACTTAGTGGACAGCCAATTTTAAGTCAATGGAAAACAAATTTCAAATTTACCGTGATTTTTGCAAACCACAACCTTGTTCCTATGTGGTATGCGCTCTGATTGTAGCGTCATCTGCTCCATTCTTATTTGGAATGGACTTTAGTTCTTTAAATTTCTTAGTTGTCGTCAAAATCTACATTTTTCCTTTCACTGCACAATCTCAGTAACTGAACAATTTCAGGTTGATCTATTTAAAGCGACACCAATATATCCACAAGTACTGTTTACAAATTCAAGCCAGCATCGCTTTTTCTTCTTGACTACATCACTCTCAAAGTCTGACAGTTTCTAGCTTGATGAACCTGTTTTTTAATGCTGTCTTTTCTGAAATTGACAGCAACACATTTTCATCCAGAATTATCTCCGTTTGATCAAATTATTCCATCCAGGGCCTTAATAGTGTAACTCATGGTTTGCAACATCTTCTGCTGCTATGTCTCTGCAGAAAATCCATTATAACTCACACACAAACAACTTCTTAATTCTTACAATTGTTTGGTGAGCAGGCCAAAAACAACATTCGGTTGCTTATGGTTAACCCACATTACAACGATTACTTTAGACTTAACTTTAAACTAATATAAAATATATTTGAATTGTAGCGTTTAGTTTAACACTCTCTAAGGAATATTTTAATGATGTCTCACTTGCTGACTTGTTTCTCGACATTACTAATACATTACTGTTCTACTTTCTAACTTTCAGTTTATTCTCGAGTGCCTCTTTAGATCTTAGCGGTTCCCTTCCTATCTCTTTTCTAACTGTTTCCTCATATGTCGAAATTCTTTTTCATTTATAAAACTTATTACAACTTTACAATTTTTTATCTTCAATCTATCTTGAAACTGCTAAGTCTATTCTACAATACGATCATTACATTATAGTCTACTGGTTTCCTAGCCTGTATATACTAGCTAGTAAATGCTAGCCTATACATAAACTAAGATGTTAATGACTGCAGTCTTTAGAGTTTGTGTTAGTTCGTAATTTACTGTTGTTGTGAAGACATTTCAATTGAATTGCTCTCTGTAACGTTCCAAAACTTAATAATGGCGAAAACTAAAGAATTATTAGTAGAACTGCATGCCTGAGTTACTGGTTAGCGATGAGGGTGGTAAGACTGTTTTGTCGGTAATAATAAAGAGGTTAACGACCGGTCACTTTTTTTATACTAAATCTGTAGAATTTGTTCGAAATTTATTGTAGTTGCCAAGACACTTAGAATTGAATTGATATCTGTGAGGTTCTCAAATAGAAGATTTGTGTATAATAATGGCTAAACTAAACTAAATAAAGAATTGGGCAAGGGATTTGTTGGTCAAAACATTACTCTTCAATATGAGGATGATCCAAGACCTTGACGTTTGTCAGGACTACATGTAAGGAGTACAGGAATCGGCATACTTAGAGTCATGGAATCTTCTGCCACGTCTGACCTCTTTGCAATATTCTGAATAGAATCAGAAACAGGTATCATGGGATGAACTGAATCTGTCATTTATTTCTGAATTATCTGTAAGAAATACTTTAAAGTGACTTGATAGTCGATGGGATTTTTTGATCTGGATATTTATCGATATGCCAACGCAATTTAAAGCAGACAGATTGTTGAAGAAGTCAGCTTAATCTTTGAATTTTAAAATATTGAAAACTTTCCGTATATTTACATGCATATATTGTATATACCTGCTGAATAAAATTACCACCGAACATTTTCGAAACAAAGCCCCATCCAGTGTCTGACTTTCGGGGACGTAACTGGGTCGAACACACTCGGAAGAGATATACAATATATAATTTAATTTAGGCGTAATTTATGCTAACAGTAACACAAAAAGTTTTTTGCACGCCCGAAACCCCGGAAGTTGAACGCCCGAATGTTGCGAACAACATGGTATGATGCGCTGCGTTGTGTGCGAGAAAATTATCGCCGGTACGATGGTAGGTTAAAGCTGTGGAGGACGCTATAGTTTGTCGTATTGAAACTTGGACGGGAGATTATTACGTAGACTAGGCGATAATTTAACAGTTCTGACGTCATTAAGTATGCGAATGAATCCCGGCTTTAAATAATGTATTCAAGCAATCGAAATACTTAATTAGTTTGAAACTGTTTCGGAATTTGTAGTGATATTGAATAATTTAGCAAAATAATGCAAATCGGAATGTAAACTATATTTACTTTAAGTTGCAGATGTTTGCGTCTCTCAGGTTCTTGTTCAGGTTTTCTCGGACGCAAAAGTCTATGCCGTGCATTTCCTCTTGAAAAATACCTAGGGATGACCCTAGTGCTCTAGAGAGTTGGTTTTAGGTCCATGAATCCCAACCCCTGCCCCTTTGTTTGTCTTTGATCCGTTTGTGTACCACCTTTCACAGTCATTGGACTATCAAAATTGTTGTCTTGACAAAGACCTTCTATGTAAATTATTAACTAAGAGAGTCTTGGCTAAACTAATTGCAAAAAATTGGAATAGCTACAACTATATTTAGAAATAGATATCGGAAAACTGATATCTATCCAACCAATAGTGATTATCAAGAAATCGGATGGATACAACTGACACTAATCAACGAAATAGTACTGAAGGGAGAGAGTGCGAGGGAAAAAAGGATGCTAATTTTTGGAAATTTCGTTTCTTTTGGCAACACTATTTTCAAACTCTATGCATATTCAAAATTGTTTTAGTTGTGCCAAAGATTGTTCTGAGGTCTTTCTTCTTTTCGCTAAGATTGAACTGTTTGTCCATTAACCTTTTAATCTCTATTATGTGGCCTTTTATATAGCCACGGCGTTTTTACGATCTTTTGCTGCAGAAGTCCCTACAATGTGGCCCTTCGATGGCGACATGTCAATCCGTTACAGTATCGGTTTCGTCTCGGAACGAGGTGGCGGTCTGTCAGGATTCAGCTCCCCCAGATGCTGAACCAACAGCTTCTCCGAACGAGCAACCCTCTCGAGGGTCTTCCTGGCCAGCGCCAGGACCTATCACCTCTGTACGATCATGCGTACAGAGGTGATATGTCCAAATTTCTGTGAATCTGCACGTTGGTAAGGATCCAGGGCGCTGCAACTATAATGCGCAGCACCCTGTTCTGCAAAACGTTGAGTCGTTCGATCTGCGACTTAGAAGCGCTAGACCAGATGAGGGCGCCATAGGTGAGTATCGGCCGGAGAAACACCGTGTAGATCATTAATTTCAACCTCAGACAGAGGAAACTCTTCCAGCACATCATCTACGCTCGAATGAATCGGGACGCCACCATCGAAAAGTGGTGTTTAAAAATGAGCCTCGTGTCGAGAACCATCCCAAGATACTGCAGCTGGGGACTCCTGGGCAGCTCCCGTTCCCCGATGATGATCCTGGAGGGGGGTGGACAAATATTGTTCCAAGATTTGGAATTGTCACAAAAAAACCCAATTTTTTCTCGCTCTTTTTAAAAATTTAAATTTGGAGATTATTTTAAAAACTAAAAAAATCGTTGGAGTAATAATCTGAAATAACTCCTAAAATTTAAATTTTGACAAAGAGAGGCTGAACCACAAATATTTCTCGATAACTTTTTAATATTAATTTATACTAAATACTGGAGAAAATGTAGAACAAACTTGGAACAACTTGGCAGAGGCTCCAAAAGTTTTAATTTCGAAAGAGTAAGTTTGCAGTTCAGTTAATGACAAATAGGTGGAGTATTATAAAAACTTGAGTTTGTAATCCGAATGTGCCACTTCTTTCCTGCTTCACTGTACAGTACTAAAATTTTTATAAACTCCTACAGACTGAATTTAATCATTTTTCTAACACGTCAAACTTAGATTGTCTTTAGGTTTCGCATTTATAGCTTTGTTTAAATCTCATCGCCCAGATAATGTCCTTTATAATACCTTAAAGAAATGTTTATCTCACAACTATTTTTAGAATTTCTTTATAACATAAGTAGATAATAAATCAGCACAAAATACTACTTTTTCCCATAAACTACAGTGATTGCCGTAAAAATTTTTCCTTCCTTATCCAAACTTTGAACCAAGTGGATATTAATCATTATCGCCTTGTTCAGACAGCCGTGTGTATTACCAAAGAAACGTGAAACGACGATTGCCGAAGAACTTTTATTGTGCAATTCCTTCAGGCGTTTCTCCAATGGTAGGTACCGAATTGTGAAATCACTTTTAAGAGACGTTCCTCTTCACGAAACTGGCCGCATTCTTATCGCGTTCCTCTACTTTTGTCTTCCGCCAAGAAGAATTTATGACGCGAAAAGTCACAAGATTTAAGCGAGCGCGGCCATGCTGATTTTTAAATTTAACGAACGCGAAAAAAAACGCGTAGGATAGAATAGGGGGATAGGCGGATGGCTGAAATAAAACACTCTCGAGACAGTCGACGCAAACAATTTATGGCCCGGTGCGTTTGAAAATACTTCTAAAACGTAATAATTCAAGTTCCGATGGCGGTTTACTCACTCGACGTAATATAGCTCGAAAGGCTGAACGGGGTAAGATTTCAGATATAGCAGTTTCTAGCTTTGAAAAATTTTGCTTCGTTTCGTCTGAAATCGCTTGGCAGTTTTATGTGACAGCCATTTTTGCTTAAGGAGTTGGTATATTTACGGAGTGATGTAGCACAATTGGAAGTTTATTTTGTTTTTAGTAGTGTCATATTCGAAATTTAACAACATAAACAATTTAAAGGAATTATGACTTCTTAGAGAAATGAAGAAACTGCGAAAATAAATTCACAAAATCTAACGATAAAAATTACAATCAATCCCAGCGGTCTAGTTCAAAACTAAAGGATTAACTCTATTCTTTAATTTATCTCTGTGGCAATTAATTTTTCCTCAAGTTTGGAAAACTGCTTTGATTACTCCCATCCACAAGCGAAGTAGCGCAGATGTGATCTCAAACTATACGCTGATCTCGAAACTTTGCATTTTGCATTTTTGCAAAACTTTTCGGAAAAATCGTAACTGTTGAGCTATATCACTCCGTAAAGCACATTATCCTGCGACAGCAACATGGTTTTTGTAAGGGTAGATCTACCATTACAAATCTACTTACTTATAATAATAATATTTGTCATCTGTCTTTGATCAACGTGGCCAGGTTGATGTTATTTTGACAGACTTTAAAAAAACATTCGATAAAGTCAACCACACTTTATTGATTTCTAAATTAGTTCAAATAGGTTGTCATGGAAACCTTCTCCAATGGATTAGTTCTTATATTAGAAATAGGTCGCAGGCTGTTGCTATTAATGGGCTTAGATCTGACTACATAAACGTGATCTCCGGTGTGCCCCAGGGATCCCACCTCGGTCCGCTCCTTTTTAAATTGTACGTAAATGATATTGGATATTGGTGATATTGGCTGTCTGCATTCAGGAGTTCAGTGATCAGTCTTTTTCAAGGATAGACTTTTCTGTTTTTTTTTCTCTGTCTTTCTATTTTAAGGTATACTGTTAATCATGCCATACTTTCATTTTACTTACTGCTATCGCATTTGTTAGTTTTATAATTTTGTACCTTTTCAAGTTAGTTCGACCTTGGCTGATGTATCGTTTCTGTATTGTAATTTATCATGTTTCACGTGCAAATTCCTTTAGGGCTATAACCCTGTTAATTTCCCGAATATTAAATTAAATAAAATTTAAAAAAACTCTGCTTGAGAAAAGAACTAAAGTTATTCCTTATAAATGTAGGGAACAGGACTTGAAACGTTTTCTCTCCCAAGGAGGTGTGGCATGATACACTTCCTTCAAAGAATGGAGATTGCTTATAAATTTGTCTAAATACAGTTAAAAAATCGTGCTTCTTTATATTGGGAATGGGAAACTAGCAATTTCTCTTACCTACACGACCTCTATGAAAGAGTTACATAACAACATGAAGATTTTGCCATCAAAACCTGAAACATCAACAGTATTTATGTAACATAAGCGACGAATTAAAAATTGTATCAATTTTATTTGGTGTTGCAAGTAGAACAGTAGGACTTGAAAATTAATTGTGTCGAAAGAAAGTATCCAAAGATCTGATGTTTGGACAAATAAAAGGCATTTTTCAACCAGCTACCACAAGCAAAAATAAAAAAATAAAAGAGCTGATAAAGAACTATAGCGGAACCAGATAATAAAAAAAGAAATGCTGAAAGTTTTTTGACATTGGCATGATACAAAGTCTTAGAATCTGGCAGAACGACTATAACTAACGGACGCACCACTTATTAATATTCAGCCTTAATATAGTGTTAGCTAATCAATGGGTACGCAGCCGGTTGGTATACTAACATTTGCTGAAATGGGTCAAAAATGGGTCGATAGCTGCAGCGGTTAGGCGACTGGTGTTGTAGTGCTCAGAGAGTTGAAATCCTGTTAGACTCGCCATTCGCTGTTGGGATCAAAGTGATTAACAGTGCGGCATTATAAAAGGCGATATGATGCTGTCACAAAGCCATTTGAACACAATTTACACACGCATAAAAGTACACCGCGAGAGTTGCATGATAGCTAGACAAGTAATACAGCATACGGGATCACTGCAACTAAGCACCCACAACACATTAAAAAAAATCATCACAAGAATCATCAAAAAAATCCTTGCGGCATTCACTCATGGTATATTGTTGGAATCGCCCTGCAAACGAGTGCAATGAAATATGCTTGAACAACACTCGATTTTTTCTTTCATGGCACTCGTTTGTGTCACATTGTTGTTTGCGTATGAATGTTTGAGTTAAGTAAATAGCACCATTATTTATAATTCACTAGTATTTATTATTACTGTTAACAAATATATTGTGTATGAGCTATGTGTAAACGTCAAATTGTATTATGCTCGCCGTACCTTGTGTATCTATACTAACTTACGTTATTAACATAACCAAAAATGTATATCTAAGGAACAAGACAATACAATACATCACAGTTTGCATGGCGAATCCAACAATATATTATGAGAAGTTATTCCAAAAACTTTTATAGTTTTCAAAAATTAGGTGTGGACGAGAATGCGAGGGGGAGGAGTAGGGAGGAGGGCAGGAGGAGGTGAATGTCTTTTCTAAAATCCTACAACAAATATATCACCGGGAAACTGAAGAGGAAAGTTAGTAGCGTTAGTAGTTTTATTGCCGACATTACAGCAGGAATAATTTATGTCTCAATAGACGTATGTACAAACTTTAATTACATTTAAATATAATAATATTAATGGCAAGATCCAATCAACGCCAACCCTAAACTGGTAATGATTTTAGTAATGTTTTAAACTTAGATAAAGATAAACCAAAGAGTTCAGTGTGTGCTTGATTATCATTGTAAAGTTTGCATAACTCATTAATAGGTGACAACGTGTTTCTAGAAACATCGAACAGAGGCACAGATCTAGTACTATAGTAAGGCACATGCAAACGAAATAAAGCCAACAGTCTAGGATTCTCGATGTAATTATTAAATACCTTAAATACAATTGTAAGCATAGCTATTCGTCAAGGATTTCAAAAAATTTACATCAAATATGTTCAAACGAACAAACGGGTGGATTTTCCCCGTACTTTTTAAAATATAGATATTTAAGAAAACAATTTTGCATTTTCTCTATGTGCCTACTTAACTTTTTCCTGCGAGGATACCAAATTGAAGTCCCATATTCTAACTTTGACCGTACAAATGCATTATATAGCACAGTGGAAGTATTAGCGAAATTGGCTGTATTTCTCTTAATAAAACCCAAATTCCAAAGTGAAGTATTACTAAAGGTAATACCAAGATCATTTATTTCCTATTTACGCTCCAGTGGCACATCCTGCATCATGTATCGATACAAAATTGGTTGTTTTCGTCTCGAGTAGGTTATCACAGAGCACTTGGCTATATTAAATTAAATAAATAAATAATAAATATAAAAATTTGAATGTTTAACTCTCTGAGGTAAATCATTAATAAATAAAAGGAATAAATTACTTCCTTGAGAAAATCCCGAAGTCATACTGTAATCACTTGATTTTACTCCTTCGTATTGTTTTCTATTTGTTAAATATGATTTCAATAAAGTAATTAAATTTTTCGATAAACCAAACATATCTAATTTTCACAACAACAAATTATGATCAATTTTATTAAATGCCTTTTGAAAATCTGTGTACACCACATCCATCTGAGTTTTAGATTGAAGAGCATTACTCACATCATTAGTAAAAAGTAGTAGATTAGTGTCCATAGATCTGCCCTGCAAAAATCCATGTTGGTTATCTGACACAAACACTTTTACATGATTATGAACTTTTGTATACAAGATATGCTCGAAAATTTTCGCCACAACGGAAAGGATAGACACTGAGCGATAAGTATAGAAATATTTATCTCCCAATTTATGTATAGGGGGTATTTTTGCCATCATCCATTGATCGGAAAACGCTGCCTGCCTTAAAGGAAGGTTATGCACGTAATGCAATGGTTTTATGAAAAAGTGACTGCAGGCTTTAATTATATAAGGTCTTGACCTCTGGACGTCTGGACCTGCTGATTTTTTTGATTTTAAATTTTTTATGGATTGCTCAATATCTTCCTCATCAAGTGCAATAATGTTAAGAATATTATAATTTTTATTTTGCCCATAATCTGCAGTAAATAATGTTTTTATCATGGAAAACAGCAGTCTTTTGCACAATGACAAGTATCTACTTTACCAGAAGAAGTTTGTATCGACTGCAATTGTGGAGTGTGTCATCATGGACAAACAAAAGACAGTCACAACAAGTGGTACACAGAAAAGTATCTACCTGAAGTCATCAAATCTATGAAGAACCTGCAGCCAAACCAAGAATGAATATTTGATTTAACCATCGTGACAATGCTCCAGCTCATTGCGCCAGAACTTGCAACAAATATTTGATCAATAGAGGACTAAAACTTCAGCCCCGAAACTAAAACTGAAAGGGAAGCTGTTTTTCAGTAATGAAGAACTTCAGCGTGCTTAGGATAACAAGTGTGCCTTACTCGTTAATGAAACTTGGCCAAGCTGGTTTAAGGATTAATTTCGAAAGATGGAGAGGTATATTAAATCTGGTGGAAATTATTTCGAAAAAATTAAATAAATAAACTTGTATTGTAAAACATTCCTAGCATTATCTTTGTATACACCATGGCACAGAATAACCAGAACCTTTCCTTCTATTATTAACTTATTTCAATCGATTCAAAAGTTTTAAAATTTTCCACAATTTTGTTTCAGTTTCACGAACTCGCATGTGCCATCACTTAATTAAAAATCAACACGATTGATCTGATAATATTTTCAGATTAAACATTACGCTGCTAGGTACAAGTAACTCTACTCAATACGATCGTCTATTTGGACTCTATCCAAGCCAATATTTCATCTACAGCATTACTAGGTGTAAAAGGGTCAAGCTTATCTGTTATAAATGTTTGCTCTAAATACTCACTCAATTATTCAAGTAAATCTTTTCAGTATTATCGCGTTCTGTAACATTTATTAAACTAATTGAATTGTAAACTGAACAGTTTAAATATATATTTTTCTTTACGCAAGTTTGAACTAAATAAACATTAGAATATATTTACTTGAAAGCCAACGGAAGGTTAAAATTTATTAAATAACGTTTGACTTTCCTACAACTACACGAGTCATAACTAATTTTAAGATGTAGATATACACATATCGTCAATGAAGCTGGCAAGCTTTCAAAACATTATCTTTCATATAGGTCAAGAGAAAGTAAACTAGAAATATTTTGAATAATTTATATAGAATATAGATCAATTCATTTAGATATACATATATATATATAAGAACATATACAAAAATATATTCTACCTAATACAAGAAGACGTAGTAATATCTAATTTAAATCTATACGCAGATGCGTTAAGAAGGAGGAACTGATAAGAGTAATACGTTTGTTCGAGGTCGCAAACAACTCTCCTTGCTTGTATATTTTTAGTACCTACGAGAGAAGATCTTTGTGTTTATAAACAAAGATTTTTCTCAGAGGTTTGTTTTAAGGATTGTATTTCGTTTGAACCAGATTAACGAAGATTTACGTGGCGTTTGTCTTTCGAGATTCACGAAAGCAAATACGCAAATATTTTTCTTACACATTGTTCTTTTCCTTAGTGGATAGATAAGAGAAAATACGTAGAAGCAACGGAATTATTAAATAATAAAATCAATACTATATTATAAAGTTGCATTATTTAATTCGACAGCTTCCAAACATTTTGTTTCGTAACTATTGGCACCGGCTCCTTGTTATTGTGTGCTAACTCACGTATGTGTATGCATATTGTGAATTTACGAAAGGAAAAATAACAAATTCTGTCAGAACTTACAAATTATTCAGTTTAGTACAGCCTGGTGCACTTAAAATGTCCCCTTTTATAAGGACATTTTGGAACACAGATGCATAAAAGTATGTATTATAAATTAAAATATCTATAACATAATTTAATCTGTATTATATTAAATTATCTGCGTATTCTGAAAATAGAATAGATATTTCGGAATAATTTCACTAGAATTTAAAATATACATCTATTATGGAAATACACCAACAGGTAATAAAGTTAGATCTAAATTACATGACATTATAAGAGTTCTCAAGTAATCCATATCATTAGGAGTGACATCCCATCCGCTTAACTGTCCCAGCACTCTCAAATTACGACAGTGTCCCATTAATAATTCCACAGATGTAGCTGTGAGACATCTAGCCGAGGAAAACCACAATTCTTCCAAACACTGGAATTCACAATCCGCGCACAACCTGAATATATCACCGTCAGTCATCATGATCACATCACCGACCACGATACGTCTTAAGAACGGCGTATTCATCAATAAGTAACGTAAAACGTTAGCGCTAACGTCACAGTAGAGTATTTCGACGGTGTGCAAGTTCATGAAATAGTTATCCGGCTGTAGACAGCATAGATTCAACTTGAAACACTCGAGAGTTTGAAGTTCCGGGGCGTACATGCAGACTGCGCTGACGTCTATCCGGTTCTCTTTAATCAGGTTCAACTTGAGCACTTGCAGTCTTCCGCCCGACGTCGCTAGATAACAAGTCAGGTCCCTATAAACGGGACGCGACAATTTCAAAGAGTTTAGACATTTCAGGCGACCTAAACTGCAGAGAACACCGTCTTGGGGATTGTTAAAGTTAACACTTTGCAGTTTTGGACAGAGATGTACTATCGCTTCCAAGATTTCTTTATCAGTATCTGTATCGTGGATGTATATCAGTTTAGTTTTATATTCAGGCATCTTCTTGTATAATTTTAATAAAGCACTCCCTGTGAAGGAATAAGTCTTAAGCACGTTTAAGTTTGGTAATTGTAATATGACATCAGCCATAACTTCCGTTGAATCTCCATTTTGGCAAATTTCCTTTTTCCCATACATACCAATGTACAAAATATTAATCGAATTACTCCTCAATTTCCTCAGGGCATTCTCACTAAAAGCACACTCACCGGATATGTCTAAAACGGACAATTTTGATAGTTTCACCGTTGTTTCTAGAACTAGATCATCGGGAATATGCGGCATGATCAGAACTCTAAGATATTTCAATTTCGTCAGTAAATCACTTAATAAATTTGGGTGTTCGCGGACCCAAACTCCTTTCAAGTTTAAATGCTGCAAACTTCCACATTTTACCTTTAAAATCTCCATGATTTTCTCGTAATAACTATGCGGAAATACTCCAGTATCGACCCGTCGAACATCTTCTCTGAGTAGTACATGTAAACAGCTGAATCTGGTAGATGCATCCAGATTTTCAGTGTTCAGAATTAACTTTAGTAAATCTTGAATCACTTCGAACGTGGCGTCCAGCAAATATCTCTCGACCGTAGTGTAATTTTTGCCCTCATCGTCCGATAAAACGTGTATCAAAATATTCGAAACGTACTTTAAACATAGAAAGTTGAGCGGAAGCACTTCGTTTTTCGGAGACATACCGCAAGACTGACTGTAGGAAATGCTCGGTTTATCATAACAATAACATGCTGCATACTGACCTCCAGAGATGGCGGTTTAAAAATAGCAACGCGGGACGATTGCCATCTCTAGGGAACTGTGTGAGTTCTCGAAATAGTTTTTGACGTTCAATGTCGCCTTTGTGAATATGTTATACATGTGTACGTATGCAAGTACGTGTGTCAATCAATAAAAATATCTTTCATTGCTGGCGTTAACAGCTTTATAGAGTGTATCCTGGTTTAGTTTTGATTTATACCGACGCTTTTATTGAACATTTTACTTGTAAGAATAAAATGCTAAAAACGCGTTTGATGTTTTATAATATTCTGTTTTTTGTTGATGATTATTAAAATCCATTAAAATCTTAGGAGTTGCACTAGTCAAAAGCATCCTCTACTTCTGGTAAAAATGTAAATGAAATCATAAACAATGTAAATGAAATCTAAAGATACGATTGTACTTTTCTAAAAAAAATTAAACAATAAACAATAAGGAGGAGGAAGAATTTACACAAAAATTAGGGAAGCAAACAGGAGCAGTGGAAATTCAAGGCAAACGACGACAGATACAAGTTACAGTAACTGGAGTAGCAAAAGAATGCATGGCTAAGAACGAAGAAGAAAAAATACAAACTATGTAAATGGTTTGATTCAGAATAGAAATAAAGCAAAAGTTACTATCAATAAACTAAAAAGAGGAGAGTAACTAATCTTATATGTTACAAGCAAAGCCAATTAAAAACGTGGTGAACCACTGATCCACGATCTTACGACTCATAAGTATCACTTTGTGACCTTCGAAAACTTCTTCTCTCTCTAACTTCTTCTGTTGTTTGTTCTCCTGTGTGCCTCTTTCATGCTGGAACTAACTGTGTCTCATGTTTATCTGGCTATCAATAGTTGATGTCCCCCCGACGATTTTATTGGTGGGTGAAAGGTTTCAGAAGGTCACTGTAGATTTAGATTTAAATTTAATTGGGATGATGTTACACAGCGACCTTTCGCATGAGTTGTAAGCTGCTTTCTCCGCTCTCAGAGCTCCTCATCCAGTCTAACAGCGTTAATAAACAGCAATAATTGTGATGGTTTCAGAGAAGGTATTTCTTCTTCGTCTATGACCTCTTGATGGGGTGCAGTTAGATGTCAGGTGTTCAGGATTTTATCCTCTGCATCCAAAATCCTGCAAGCGCCATTTTGTTTCAGACCTATCCTTGTCATGTGTTCCCCAAGGTGTCAATGCTCTATGCTTGTTGCATCTTGCAAAGAAGTGTCTCAAATGAAAGAGATTCTCTCAAAGGGATACTTTGAGCCTCTCCTCTCTATCTTTGAATTCTTTTCTGTAGGTGCCCATCCTTATATCGGTTCCGGTCCCACAAACAAAGTTGTGGCGGCCTTCCATACTAATAAATTACCTTCTTCGTGGCCGCTGATTCCAGTATGTCTTAGCAACCAAGATAATGCAATTCTATTTTCTATGCCTCGGTTGTTTAGTCGCCTAAGGCATTGTCAGACTAATTTTAAGCTGATGATGTTAGAACTGGGTGCGATTATGACTGCTTAACTATCGGTAGTAATTACAAAACAGTGATCACGATAGTATATAAATTGAAGCACACAAACTGAAGTACTTTATCAACCTAATCCAAAAAGAAACCAGATTCTTCAACATTCAACAATAACATAAAGGTAATGGAGAATTAGTTCCAACAGTTACAGAACTCATACTGCTAAAACCAAAAGAATACCAAATCACTAATCGAAATTTAATAAGTAAAATTTAACTAAATGTAAGCTCAATAAATTCTGTTATTCAAGTATATGCCACAAAACACAGCTTGTCGACAACAGAGTTATAACAGTAGTTCCATGATCATGTATACCAGATACCTAAAAGCCATTTTCGAAACATGAATCAGAAATGCAAAATTTGAAGCAATGAAAGTAAGCTTAAATCAACCGAAACAGGTATTAACAAAAGTAAAGTTCACCCCTAATCTCACACTTAAAGATTCCACAAACTACAAGCTAACATTCGCCACACACATTTAAGCATTCTATAGATAATCCACTAACCAACCATCTACACTAACCAGTTAGAACTCTTCACGTAATAAATATTGAATTATGTTTTTTCGCAAAACTCCTACTCGCTTTTCATCTCTTATACTGGCCGGAAGTCGATTAAACATTCTTGGCAAGAATACTCTTGGTACTCGTCCATACTTATTTGTAAATCCGGAGCCTATAATAGCTTTGTCCTCCTTCATTTCCGTACTGTGGTCATGGTAAATTCGCGGCATTGCCTGTATTTAAATTATTTATTATGGTTCTCATAAAGAATAGTTTTTTTATTTGCAAAATTCCCAATAATTTGTAGGGATCAATGTCAGTGTCGCCTGGATTCTCCGGATCTTGTAGTGCACAGATTCGATTAATGTGCACATCAGAACAATGCCCCCACACCGTCAGTGCATACAAGCACAATGACTCAAACAATGCATGACATATTGTTTTAAATGTTGCACTAGGTAGGAAATCTTTTAAATAGTAAAATTGTGCACATACAGCTCTTAGCTTTAAAACCAAAAAATTGACATGATCCGACCACAGAAAATGCTGGTAAACATGTAGTCCCAAGTAAACATAAGTACTCACGCTATATAAGTTGTCACAATCACATTTGGTAAGCCCATGCAAACATTCATGCTTGTGGAACCTAATACTAACTTCGCTATCTATTTTCAAATCCGGCGATCTTATATGCATAAACCTAGTCTTTCCGAATTTATTACCAATTCTTTATTATGGGCCCATCTCTGAAATCGTAAGAATTCTTCCTGTAGAACATGTGAGGCATTTCGTAAATCCCTATGTGGCACATATACCAAGGTGTCATCTGCATGTAGCAGATACTGGCACCCATAAAAACACGTCCCAATATCACCCACATATAAAGCATACAAGATAGGACCCAATATACTGCCTTGAGGCACATCTTTCTCCAATTCAACCACATCAGTATTAGTCTCACCAACCCTCGCTAAAAAACGTCTGTTATAAAGATAATCAAGAAACCAAGTTAGAACAGTACCCCACACACCCAACCTTTCCAGAACTCTGACCAGGTTGCTGTGATTGACAGTATCGAAGGCTTTCGAAAAATTAACAAAAATGCACAAAACGTGCAGCCCTTCATTTAATGCCCTGTTAACCAGAGCACTAAATCGCTCTAAGCGAGAAATGGTACTTTTGTCCTCCTGATATCCATACTGATTCGGATCTATAATATTATTCCTTTTAATAAAGGAGCGCAATACATCAGCGACGTGTCTTTCAAGTACTTTGTCTATTGTGGGAAGGATGGATACAGGTCTGTAATTCTTGTATTCAGCCCTAGAACACTTTTTGAAGATAGGCCTTACGATTGCTACTTTTTGACTTGTGGGAAGTATACCTTTTTCTAAAGAAGTATTACATATTTTCGGTAACGGATATCATAAGACATCAAAGTGATCATAAATATGTTTTAGTCGTATATTATCCCGGGCAAAAGACTTTTCCAAGATTAGCTTGCAAATATCTCTAATCAAGTCATTTTTACTCACTAATGGTAGGATCATGCTATCAAAAAAAGTAATTACTCACATGCCTAATTCCAACCAAATTCATAGGGGACATATCACATCTATGTAACAATGTCTGACATTGTTCACGGAATCTAGATGCAAAGTTATTATTAACCATAATCTGAGATGTTGTCTTCTTTGAAGCTTGATTAGTTCTTCTTGCTGCTTAATTCAGGTCTCTACGAAATATAAACATCAAAATTATTGTAAAATAGTTTTACATTTAACAAATTTAATTCATTTTCTACCACAGTAAATGTACCACATAAATACAATAAATATAAAATCAACAAAAAAAATGTATAGGGTGAAGAGAAACCAGATCAACCTCTCCGGGAAAGCAAAATCCTCTATTTCGTTGCTTAAAACGAAATAGAGTTTTATATTGCGTTCATGCTCTTAAAATAAGATTCTTTGAACTTTTTACTTCGACCTACAACAATCCCATTACATAAACGTTTAAGTCGTACAACCACAAGAACACTTTGATTTAAAATTAAACTTTATACATGCTAGACTCCTTTCTACGGCAACTATGTGGCAAAAATACCTTAGCTTAACAATACCAAACCTATTTTCTCCCAGAATCCGTATAAACAATCCATTCTTTCTCCCCAGACGACATTTAATAGCGACAAACAGGAACAAAAATCGACGAGAAATATTCCTTCATTCTAACGCGTTTCGTACAAACACAACATTTGCAAATACGAAATTGAACGTAAACGAACAAAACAATAACAATATGTACGAAAAATAGTATCACATCCTTCTGCTTGTACTACGCCAAGAAGTAGCAGCTAACGCCATATTCCTCTCCCTCATCTCGTTGGATAAATCCCGACGTCCCAAAAGCTCGTTCTTGTTTATTAAAATGAATGCTGTTTCATTTGCGCAACGACCGTCGAATGTCCTCCAGTCGATTCGGGATGAACATGAACGAAATGCTCTATACTCCGTTCATAATTTGGAATCTCTAAATCCGTATCATAAACAAGGTGTTGAAAATAATATAATTTTGGATAACTATAAATTATATGCAAATTAAGATTGAAGAATTTTTTTTATGTGATTAGAGTGATTCGTAGTCGTCGATATTAGATTCGGCTGATCCGAATTCCTCAACAGACTATAGAATGGGATTTGTCGAAACCTGGGAGATTCAGCGAGTATAGAGGAAGTAATTTATATCACTCGTGCTATGATGACGCAGTCTCGGGTATTCCATTAGGTTGCTCCGTGTTTGCGAGGGTAAAGGCCGCGCCGTCATCCAATGCAATCTCGGTCGCCGTGCATCCGGTTCTTCTACATAGAGGAAAGCAGCAGACGAGATTACCTAACGTGCGCTTTTGCACCGGGTAAAAGTGAGTAATGGATGGTGCAACTTTCGCACTGGCGAGATCGTTGGAAAGGAGGAAAACTAAAAGTGTTAAAACACGAATGCAAGAGCGGACAATTAATAATTTGTCAGGGGTGCGCACTACGAGGAAGTACGAGCAAATAATGCGGTAATATTCTGGTTGAGAATTATATACGTATAAGAAATGTAATTTTCAAGGTTCTTCCTTTTGTACTTCCCCTGGCGAGTTCTAACTTTTATAGAATTGCTTTTGAGGAAAATTTCTTGGGTACTACTTCGAATTGAAGCAATTTTTAGTTTTAGAACTATATTATTTATGGATACTTTCTGTGTAATTTCTAAAGAAAACTTAGATGCAAGCCATATTGTTTCAGAAAAAAAAACAATATATTATGAAAAGGTTTTGCTGGACAGTGAGATAGTTGTAAATACCACGGCCAAGAAAAAGTATTATTCTATCTATATTTTGTGGTTACAATTATCTATAGCTTTTTAACTGTAATGCTTTTCTATTTTTTCATATCGAGGAGAGAACCATCTCAGATGACTTTGGCATAATTTAAAAAAATTTAACAAATCATTAATGAACAACTACAAGCTCTCAAACAGGTGAAGGTTAAAGGCCATTAGTGTATTCAAAAAGTTTCACGCACGCTCAACGTTTCATTCTGTTCTGATGAGTTTCAACTTGTCAGCGTTCACTCGAGTAAAATGTGTCTAAGTAATCGTGTCATTGCTAAAAAAATGGAGCAACGAGCTAACATCAAATTTTGTTTTAAATTGGGAAAAACGGCCACAGACACTTATGAAATGTTTAAAACTGTTTATGGTGACAAGGCTATGAGTCGTTCGCGTATGTTTGAGTGGTTTTCAAGGTTTAGAGATGCAAGAGAATCGACGGAAGATGATGAGAGGTCAGGTCGTCCACGTTCGAGTCGGATTGATGAAAATGTCGAGCGAGTACAAGTGTTATTGAGGTCAGACCGTCGAATGATGATAGAAATGATTGCAGAATCTTTAAACATGTGTTTATGGTCTGTTTTTACGATAATGACGGAATATTTAAAGAAAAAGAAGCTCGGTGCACGCTTTGTGCCACACGATCTCACTACGGAGCAAAAAGAACACCGAATTGCTTCTTCTGAAGATTTAATTACCACGGCCGATCAAAACCCTAACTTTTTGACACACATCGTCACCGGAAACGAATCTTGGTGCCTCCAATACGATCCGGAAACTAAACGTCAAAGTACGGAGTGGACAAGTCCGGGAAAGGGTCGACCGATGAAAGTTCGTGCGTCTAAATTGAAAGCTAAGACGATGCTGATCGTGTTTTTCGACAGTCGAGGAATTATCCACCAAGAATTCCTTCGACGAGGGTCCACTGTCACTGGTGCCTTTTACAAAGATGTGCTACACCGGCTACTGAAAAGAATGCGGCGTGTGAGTCCCGAAATGTTGGACAGCGGCATCTGGTGTCTCTTGCATGACAATCCACCGTCACACAAGTCCATCATTATTCAGCAATTCTTGGCGCAAAGGCTGGTTGTAACCATCGACCCCTCCCCTGCTCTCCCCAACTTCACCTGACTTGTCCCCGCCGAACTATTTTCTATTTCCAAAGTTGAAATTGAAGATGAAGATACAGAAATCTGTCAGTGGCGAGTCGGCAAAGGTAAAACCCAGTACGTCCACACAGGGCGCTATTGGGGCAACTTTCAACCAAGCACTTACCGCTGTAAAGATGGCTGTAACACTCGACAAGTATCCGGAGGAGAAATTATCCGAGGAGCAAGTCCAAGAAAATACAGATGGCTGTAATGGGGGAGATCTGGAAATGTGAGCCAGGCGTAGCACCCCAGTTAAGGAACAGCTATGCTGAAAAGCGAGTGGTTTACTTCACCTGTGGCAACGAATCATCGAAATCATGGCTGATGGAGACTATTCCTAAGGTAGACGCAGGGGGGAACGCTGTCCTACGAGTCGGTCTGGCGAGGGACATCGTCAAAACCATGAAAGTCGTCACCTGGATCGCGAAGGAATTTCTGGAGACAATAACAACGGAGAATATCTTCAAACTCCTAGAAACCCAGAACGAAAGGCTAACAAGGAGTGAGTGGCGCGTCGTTTCAAGCAAGGAAGAAGCCAAGGGAACAACCTACGTCTTGAATATCGACGAAAAATCTTTAAATGTTTTAAGCAGCATGGACCTCAAACCCTACCTAGGGCTAACCCAGTTGGCCTTTAAAGTAGTAGGGAAGAAGGAAATTACCAAAAATGCTGAGGGTAATCCAGATAAACCTTCAGCATAGTAAAGCAGGCTCCGCCTCTCTATGCAAGCTGCTAGCCTCGGGCAGCATTGACATAGCCCTAATACAGGAACCCTGGCTTGTCATGGGACGAGTGGCAGGACTTAACGAAGCCAAAGGTAATTTATCAGGAAGAATATACAGTCACTACTGCTGCTGAATTTCTGTTCTAGAGTCCTGGCAGCCATAAGATTGGATGACGGCAATGGGAATGGTAAAAAGCTAATAATCGCTTCTGCCTATCTTCCATACGATGAACCAAGCTATATAGAGCCAGCTTAGCTCTAGAATACATACCGAAAGTATGGAATAGGGCTAGGGTAGCTTTTATACCCAAACCTGCGCGACCCTCATATTCGGAGGCTAAATCTTACAGACTCATAACCCTATCATCATTCTTATTAAAAACAATGAAAAAACTGCTGGAAAAATACATTAGGGAAACCTCTCTAGAACAGAGGCCATTACACCCTAATCAACATGCATACCAGTCACGAAACTCATGTGATACTACCTTACACAAACTCGTATCAAGAGTAGAGGCAGCTATCAACAATCAGGAGATTGCACTAGTGGCATTCCTGGATATAGAAGGAGCATTTGACAACACCTCCTTTAACTCAATGATAAGAGCTGCCAGCAACCGTGGCGCGGAAAACACTATTTGTAAGTGGTTGAGGGCCATGCTGGAAGGAAGACTCATTCAAACATCACTAGCGGGTGATACGATGCAGGTGTTGGTGCGCAGGGGATACCCACAGAGGGCGAGGGGTGGAGGAGGGGAGGTTCTGTCGCCCCTACTGTAGGATCTTGTCATCCACAAACTGCACGTAACTTTAAACGATGCAGGCCACTATACCCAGGGGTATACAGATGACAGCAATACTTATTAGGGGAAAAAATGCAAGTACTATTTCAGAATGCTCTGAAAACAACAGAGAGATGGGGCATGCAGGAAAACCTAAGAGTTAATCCTGCGAAAGAAACACTAGTTCCATTTACGAAAAGAAGAAAGCTGGATGGCCTAAAACCACCAACGCTTTATAATGAAACTGTACAATTCAATCAACAAGCCAAATTCTTAGGATTGACTCTTGACTCGAAGTTAACATGGAATAAACATCTTGAACAGATGATAGAAAAGTGCAAACGAGCACTAATGACCACCCGCAGAAAACATGGGGATTAAAGCCACGTATGATGTACTGGCTATACACTGCAGTGGTAAAAAAGTGCAAAACTCACAAAGGTACAGAGGTTGGCATGCCTGTGTATCACTGGGGCGTCAAAAAGCACGCCAACAGACCTATAGTCCGTGTGAAATTGCGGTAATACGAATTGACCGTAATAATTTCTTTTATCAATTACGGAATTATGGGGTTACGGGGGTAATGTGTTTAAGAGTTTAAAGGGTTATAAAGTTTAACCGACTATTTTTTTAGTTTTTAGCTCGACTCAAAATGTTACAGCGTTAAATAGCTTAGATGATGAGATTTTTTTGAGGCATTTTTTAGACCTAGCATTCCGATTCAATGTCAGTAAAAACAGCAAGAGTAGCAATGCCAATTTTGAAATAATAACTGTTTGTCAATATCTGTTGATTCAATTATTAATTATATTTATTCCAGAAGTGCGAAAATGGATAGAATAAACTGAGGTAGCTACGAGGAAGCGTTTTGATATTCGCGGAATGAGCGGGTTGTAAGGGGATGATTAGGCGCATTGGGGGCGTGGCCTGTGCAGCGACTCATAATTAGTATAAATACGAAGTTTCATTGTTATTTGACAGTTAGTCTTTGAGCTATCGTCAACCAAGTAACATAATCAGGAGTGAAAGTGAAATATGGAAAAAATCGCGTGTTCGCGTGCATTTTTGGACCTCTGTAATGAAGACAAGGATGGTGTATTGAGTCGAATTGTTACTGGAGACGAAACTTGGGTTCATTATGAACCTGAGTCCAAACAAGACTCCATGCAGTGGCATAAAAAGGGCACAACACCTCCCAAGAAATTTAAAGTGTCACAATCAGCTGGGAAACTCATGGCAACGGTATTTTGGGACTCGGAAGGAATATTGTTGATTGATTATAATGATAAAGGTGTTTCTATAACCGGAGAATATTACGCTTCAATATTAGAGCGACTAAAAGAAGCCATTAAAGAGAAAAGACGGGGAAAATTGGCGAAAGGTGTGCTGCTCTTGCACGACAACGCGCCCGTCCACAAGAGCCGCGTTGCGTTAGCTGCCCTGCATAAGGTGGGCTTCGAAATTGTGAATCACCCACCCTACAGCCCAGACCTGGCCCCGAGTGATTATTACCTGTTTCCGAAAATGAAAAAAGAGCTGCGGGGTAAAAAATTTACTGCCGATGAAGAAGTCAAGGAGGCAGTTTCGGCGTATTTTGCAGATAAAGAGAAATCATTTTTTTTATGAGGGTATAAATAAATTAATTGAAATATGTGAAAAATGTATCCGTGCAGGTGAATATATTGAAAAAGAAAAATAATTTTGTTTTTTATTTCCACCCCTTATCCCCCATTCCGCGAATATAAAAACGCTCCCTCGTAGAAGCATAGACCTTAAGTTAAACATGTGAAGATACATCAGTTCTCTTACTCCAAGTATACGTCACGGAAGTTATATCTACAACATTCTCTATTGCTTATCAAAAAACAAACATTTTTGCACAGTTTGGATACTCTTTTTACACTATCGCATGTCAACTCTCAAAAGTCTATGATAGAGACATTTACAAAATTGACAAATGGCTTCTCTCGGTAGCCATTTGTGTCGCAATTTTAACTTTCAACAACTTCTGTACACGTGACTAAAGTTTATCTGCAGATCTCATGATTAGAGAGCCGCTATATATTTCACTGCGTGCTTTTCTGTTAACAGGAATACTCGCTTGGCTTTACTAATTAACGTGATACGGCAATTCTGGATAACTTTTTCGTAGATTTTTTATTCATGGGGTGTAGTGTAGTGCGCATTATAAAAAGACTTTCTATAAAGTTAGGAGCATTCCGGGCTAATATTATGAGTTCAGGAACTATATAACCCTGATTGTCATCATTCATGTAGGGAAAATGAAGGTTCCCTCCAAATCAACAGGATATAACGATTACAGTATCTAAACTGTTTCGTAGTATTACCGCAAACAAGTACAAATTAAACACGCAGCCCATCACATCCATAACATGCCTACCATCCTTTCATGTATGAAACATTTCGCTAACTTATCAATAACATCATTAGTATACCTTAACTATATCCCGCTTTATTTCCTCCGCGTTGTTGCTAGAATTAAACCAATATAAATTAGACGCGTTTACCCCTCGTACAAGCCCGAAAAGCACGTTCCCCATCTGGGCGTCTAGGTGAGAATTAGCGGGCTATACGAATGCGTCGTACACGTAATACCTACTACCAATACTACTTGCCAACCTATCCGTGTATATACACCTACGAACACATATAGTAGGACACACACGCCAAAAGGATAACGGCAGGACGAATGATGAGAAAACGCTTGCGCAACCGGTTCCTAGCCTGTTATACTCCCGCCTGAAATAGTAGTAACGTAACGCCAAGGATCTCAGTGGTACAGCGCGATCGGTACCAGGACAATCCTGCGTTCCAGTGTCCTTTCGTACGTGCTCTATCCATACACCTGATGCTCAATTATAAAATCGAGGTTACCGGAGTGACTAACCAGTTTTAAAACAAACCAAAGACATTTTTCGATATATAAAAAAATATCTGAAACAAGACACACTTCTTTGTTTGTGAGTGCTTTTTTTTCTTGGAAAAACATTCCCCCCTTTATAATTTTTCTGGTTGGAATTGGAGATATTTCAGTGATAACGTCGCTCCAGTTATAAAGATCAAGTTTTGAGATTTAATCGAATAGCCCCTATCAATAAAATTCGCAGATTTGTCAGGACATAAATATAAATATTCCGTGGTGTTCGTATGTGCTTTTAAGGTTTACTTTTTGGTTTGTAAGTGAATTTTTTACATACGAAGAAGTGATTAGGATGTAATATTACATGAGTAAAACAGTTTTAGTGAAGATGATTGCAGTTAAATTCGCAATTCTTTTGTTTGTTTTGGCTATCGGCGTGAGAAACATACAAACGTTTCAAGGTAAGTGGTATTGTTTAAGTGGACAAAACCCATGTGGTTATTTCGTCCGTATTATAGTGATTGATGTGTCTTTAATTATAGTAGTTTAGATGATTAAATATGTAATAAAGATGATGAATTATTGCTTGAATAAAGAACAAGGATATAAATATTGAATGTCGTTCGTGGTACCTCTATAAACGTTACCCCAAATAGTGGATGTCTCTTAAACTAATCTTAGTTCCTAATTGTTAGGATATTTTTATTTACTGTTTTTATGTATGACTACTGTCTTCAAGGATCTCAATTTTTTATTTATAAATGAGTTAATCTATGTACATATATTATTTAATTAATTGATTTTTTGTTAATCATAATTTTTTGAAAAAGAAATTTTGAATTTAGCATAATAACCAACGTCCGAATTTATTATGGACTCATTTCTTTGAAGCACCATTGATCTTCTGCAATTCATCGCAAAAATAAATCTACATTAGATAGATCAATTATATTTTGAAGAAGCACAAACGTCGTTGTTTGGTTACTCCTTTTACACTGACCACCGTGTTCATTTCACCACATTACCCCTATTCCAAATTTTTCTAAACTTCTTCCTGAATCTGCGACCTCTTAGCCTCTACGGCTGACCTAAATATTTATTTAATACAACATAATCGTCATTCCGTTAACTTTTGCTCCATAAATCGACTCGGTTATTTTACGGCAAGCTCTACGTCAATTGATATGATTATTCTGCTCGATCATATCAAAATCGTCGATTGCAAGACATAATTGGCGCATAGTCTATTTGGTCATAAAACGGTTGGTAATCACTCCAGCTGTATCCAGTTAGTAAAATTTAGAGTTTTCTCGTATAATCTAGGAATATATTTGGAGGAGACTGTTGTATAATGGATCAGGTTCTATAATGGGATAATTTGAATTACCCGGAAGTTTATTTATTTATATCTGGCAGATTGAAAATTTGATAAAACACTAAAGCCATCGAGATACTGGCGTAGCTGCTTATCAATTATTTTCTCTAGCACCTTTGACAGAACAGGTAAGATGCTTACTGGGCGCAAATCATTCAATTATCATAGTTGAGCGACATTAGGCAGAGGAATAATGACAGCTTCCTTCTAAGACAAGAAGCATGGGCAACACAAATGAACAAGAGATATATCAATCACATAAAAGCACATTGTTGCTATCATTGCTTCATTTAAATTGCTTAATTAATTTCGATTAATTTATGTTAGTCAATTATAGATGGCATTAGTATTAAAATTTTGGAATTGTGCCTTCCTCTACTGGTGCCAATTTTAATCATCTTTCCAATTTCTGCGTAACGAATGGAAAATTGCTTTGGTTTATTCGCGGCCTAAGTATGGCCAACCTACTGACTGTGAACACCTATTCCACAACAACCTATTCACTCTTGTTAGTAAAAATATTGGAAAAACCTGCCTACATTTCTCATTATTTACAACTTTTTTGTGTCTTGGACGTGGACAAAAAATTACGTTTTCTTACTTGTTTAGATTTCTCTAAGGCGTTCTACGTGCTGAACAATAATGTTCTGCCGAAAGAAACCAGGCACGATTTGATTTCAATCGCAATGGTTCTTTTCTTTCTAATTATTTATTCTTCCTCGATCAGAGGAAGTAACATAAACTACTATTTTTTGTCGGCCGAATTTGCTCAAACCATACTTTGGATAAATATAAATAGAACTATCAACTATTAATCAAGTTTGATATAGGCTGCCTGAAGTGGACTTCCAACTTTAACAGTACTGTGAAGAATTATATTTCTTGAGTTTAGTCTCGCATCATTAAAATTTTTCTAAAGAAGCTTCGCTTTACTTTGAAATGACCAAGAATGTATATTTCAAATAACTTCTTAATGGAAAGCTAACACGGCATATATTGCCTACCACTCTTAGCTCTGCAATAATGACTTTCCACATATTTTATTTTTTCAATATACGGTTAGCGCCACCTTTTGTTTTCCTTTCGGCAAACGACCAGTTTTGTTATGCAAATTTGCCACCCTTTGTACTCTGCTTGTACTTGTGCAGATGTAAAATATTTAAAAATACTTTTTGATACGCTGGTAACGTTAATTTATTAGTGCTATGGACTTTTGCAAATTATAAAATAATTTATTAATTTATTGATATACATATTTTCGAATAAATGCTTCTTGTTCTGGTTTTTTGATCTACACAGATATGTTTTCCAGAATTCCCAAAAGTTGGATAAACAGGTGGCTCCCTTGCGGTACATCTGAAAGTAAGCTAGAGCTAGTTGGATTTTACTCTATTTATATGGATAAATATGAAGAATGCATAATAATTTAAGACAACCTTACCTTAGATCTTTTTCGACAGCTTTTTTTACTGACTAGGGACCACCTCTCGATTTTGGTCTACAATCGCCTTCAAGGATTTTTATGAAATTATAGCAGATATTACATTCTTTTACATTACATACATGCAACGAATGCCTGTTCATGTTTTTATAAAATATTATGTATTTGTCATATACTAAGATCGATGACACCGCTGTGAAACACCTTTTATACAAGGGTGTCCAAGTGGTGCAAGTGACAATAAGCAAAACAATTAAATGTTTAATCTACAGTCAAACTAGGAACATAACATCAAGCCTAAGAAGCAGACCAAAATACAAGTCGGTTGGCTTAACATAAGTTGGTCCTATAAAATAAATATAGTACAACAAAGATGAATTCTGACACCTAGATCACCAGATTCTGTATGCCTAAACAAAAAATTATTTAAAACGAATACAAAAGGAAAACAGCAAAGCATGGTTTTACGAGCTTTTGGAATTGTCACCACAAAGTCGAGACCTTAACCACCTTAACCTTTAAGCACAGAGAAAAAACTTTCTTAGAACTAAGCAGAAATAGACTACGCATCCTTACAGGTTTTCTTAGACGTATAAGTGTCAACAAAATGAAATTTTCGACATCAAGTTCATTTAAGCAGATTGTAAGTGTATCCAAAAAATAAAGAAAGTGTAAAGCTTTGCAGACATTGTGGTAAGTGCAATCACATTTTCACTAACTGTAGATACAAAACTTACAAATGCAACAAATGTAAGAAAAGTGGTCATTTAGCAGCGGTATGTAAAGAACGTGATAATAGAATATGTAAAGTTTATTGAGGAAGCTACACCTATAGATTTTTATAAAATTAGATTAGCTACAAAGAAGGAGCCAGTTCTTAGGAAGGTCATGTTATTTACCCAACGCGGATGGCCTGAAGAACAGAACGATATTTCAGAAGAACTTAAACTGTATTTTTATGGAACATGATGTAATCATGTGGGGTTATAGACTTATGATACCTAGTATTTATCGTAAAGAATTACTGAATAAACTACACTCAACGCATTTGGGAATTTCTAAGATGAAGTCACTGGCTACAATATATGTCTTTTGGCCTAGATTAGATACAGATATTGAAAAGATGGTTAAATCTTGTTCGGTATGTATGAGTATGCGTCCGCAGCGGCAAAAATTTAAATTATCTAAATAGCCTGACACAACTAGAGTTTTTGAAAGAATTCATTTAGACTTTTTAGGACCAGTACACCGAGAAAAATGTTTTCATTAATACTGATGCCTATTCTAAATGGCCTGAAGTTTTTAGAATTACATCTTTTAATACATCGACAACAATTGAAAAATTAAGGGAGGTATTCGCACGTTTTGGATTACCAGATCAAACCGTTAGCAATAATGGATCACAATTTACTTCTTCAGAATTTAGGAATGTTTGCATTTACGAGACCACCTTACCATCCAGCGACAAATGGGGCAGCTGAAAATGCTGTAAAGTCTTTCAAATATGCCATAAACAAAGCTATTAAAGACAAAAATAATACACCACATTGGACGACATGAGTAAGTCCGGAAACGAGAATGATTGGTAGACGGGTAAAAACAAGATTTGATTCATTATTTAGACCGAAATCAGAGAATAAAAGGAAGACGGATACAGGAAGAAATGTAACATTTATGGAAGCAGAAACAGTATAGGTAACGCAAGAGACTATAGAAATACAAATAAAAGGGTTTGGAAGAAGACAAAGATCGCGGAGGTTTTAGGAAAAGAGGCACACTGACCAAATAATTAAAGCTACGCAGAAGTTAGAGGATGAAAACCTATTCGAGAATATTAGTGGTGTGATAGATAAAATTGACGATAGAGAAACAATTACAGATGGAAATATCGAGAGCTCTAGTAGTACCTATGGAAAATAAAAACGTCGAAAGGGAAGTTGAGATAATTGAGAAGGATATTACTGAGAGTGATAACAAGAATAGCGTAAGTGATAAAATAAGCTCATTAGAGAATTCAATGCTGGTAAATAGAACGTTAAGACCGAGACATCTGATAAAACCACTTGGAATTGACTTGGAATTTAAAATTGTCATCATTTAATCTATGGCATTCTGTATCTTATTATTATTTATAATTTTCTACGGTTCAAAATTTCATCACCATATAACACTATGTAATATATTATACATATACATATCTCTTGTGTTAGAACAATAGCGTACTGCAAATATTCACAGAAAAATAATGCAGCTATAAAAATGACTAATATAGAACAATAAATAATATAAATAGAATTAATTTCCCATATTTCATACCACAGGCAAATAACCTTTTCCTGTATCATAAATAATTTAATTTGCACCGGTAAAAATTTACATATTCAAAAATATTTAGTACGTAATTTATTCAAAACGAGATTCAATATTTATGATTTATTCACACATTTTTTTGCATAGATATAGACATCACAAACAGGCTCGTAGTAGAATAATTTTAAAACATTTCAAATAATTCACTCGCAATTATTATTTATGGAATAACTATTTAGATATAAAATGGAATTGCACGCTAAAATGTGATGCACTTTATAGAAAGAAATATATAACAATTTAAGGTGCATATAAAATTGTAGCAATAATTTCTCTAAACTTATCACGGTAAAAATTTATGAACACGCGAATCACGAGAAGCAGTTAGTTGGACATAGATAACTCTACCTTAGTACTGAGTGGAACAAAGACAAACGAAAATTCTATTTAAAAGTTAAATTTCATAAACATACCTCCCCTAGTCATTAAGCTCGGGGAGCCGAAATAAGTTGACCTAGCTTTTGGGATATTGTTTCGCGATAAACGGGTAAACTTTGACAGAATTTAAATTGTGCATGTCAGCAGTTAGATTGTGTATACGTAAATTATTATAGCGAAATTAATAAAGCATTCAAGATATGCGGATTAATATTCTAATTATAATTAATACTACACGTTTGAATTATTTAATGAATAACAACTAATTTGTAATAGAATGTTAGATTATGTAGGTATCGACAAATTCGAAGAATTTCGCTGAAGTAGTCGTATGTAATTAATTAACGCATAACATAGTTAAAACATATGTTTATAGTAAATATTGATTAGTTGCTCAATTTAACGTAAAGTGGACTATTATGCTATACCATATAATTAACTTGCATATATTACAGGTTACATTTTCATCAACAGTACTATAACTATTATTATTAACAATCCTTCTTTCATAATATAGAATCATGGTTACAACTTATATAAGATCTTATTGCTAATCAGATCTATGACGTTGCTGGCGCTTCTACTTGTGGATTCCTAAACTAGCTCATAATCGAACAAAACGCAATATGTCAATTAAAACAGTCAGATCTTTAATTTGCTGGAGACAGCTGATTACGTAGTGACGACACTGCATTTAACGTGAACAACTAGGAAAATTCTGCCTAAAATGACATACCCTAAGCATTTTTGTCTTCAGAATCCTTATAAGTTGCGGGTAAAATGACATATGCGTAGGAAAGTTGCAAAAATGATAAAAATTCAAAGCAGTCATTTTATAACAGAAGAAAAAATATGCTTCTTTATGATAGACATATGTATAAATAGACATACATTTAGCGACAAACATCGCAAATGAAAGTTTTACATTTCATAGATACATCAGCACATACGCAGTGAGCCCACTTGCCACACTTCACGCATCTAATCGATTTCTCCTTACTTTTAGATCTAGAAAATAGAGAATTACAATAAAGCCAGGCCGTAACATCCTCATTGTCATCTTCCAATGGATCTTCTTCAGGACTGTCGCTTTCAGAATGAGGCTGAATCAATAATTTCCTTCTTTGTTTCGCTGCACGCGGTAAACATTCTACTTTTTCTGTATTACCTTCTCCAGAAGTTTCTGGTTGCATTAGTTTCTTATTGGCCCCTCTTTCTCATTTTTTGCCGTTTGTTTTGCCTTAATTTCCTCCATATTTGGAGTACTTGTAAGCTCTGCGGAAACATTGGCCTTTCAGTGGTTTTAATTACCTGCGGAACTGGAGAACTCTGAGCAACAGACAATAGAGACTTTTTCTTTGTAGTTGAGGCTAAAAATGAAGGAGCAGCCATGTCTTTCTCGACAGGATTTAAGTTTTCACACGATGTTCTTGGAGGTGGTCGTTGTTCAAATAACAGACGATGTCCACCATCGCCGTCGGCATCACTGTTATTGTGGTTATTGACATAATTAACAATGAAATTTCTACTACTGATACATCCGGAATATTTTCACTTTTGCCGTTTACATCATTACCTTGTGTGTTGTTGATATTTGTTGTTTCTGACGGTGCAAAAAATTGGCCAGATTCCTGTATTTAAGAAACTGCTTTCAGCAATTGCACTTTGCGCAGCCTTGGAATAAGCTGCTGCAAATAATTGGGATATTTGGTGCTGATCATAATCAGTTTTCATGGGGCCATAAAACGCCACATCCAATGGCTGCATACGGTGGGTGCAGTGTGGAGGAAGACTTAAGACAACAATTCCGTTCTCTTTGGCGAATGTCAGAACTTCCATACCCTTATGACTTGAGAGTCCATCAAGTATTAGGAGAACTTTAACTTTAACACTGTGGGATTAACAAAGTTTCTGAAATGTTGTAGCCACTTCAGAAACAATTCTCCATTCATCCACCCATGTTCTTGAGTCATTCCTAAAGTACCCAACGGTGCACCATCTATTAATTCAGCTTTCCACGTTTTTCGAACATGTATTCCGAACATGTGTTTCTCCAAAGTTGCTTGGTACATTTCAAAAAATGTTGCTACTTAAGGTTTATTGAACGCCATGGCACGTGCTTTAGACTTGGACTCAGGTTTACTCTGGGATATGTCTGGATGTCTCTTACGGAATCCAGCCAACTAATCCCAACCAGCCATGCTGAGGGTTTGGTTGAAGCGCTGCTGCAGCTCATTTTTCTCGGCCAGATCGTAGGCCAGTTTGCGCAATTCTGTCGGGGTCAACCCACACAGACGTGAGTCTAAAAATTTTATGTGATCTACAATTTGTGTTTCCAGATCCTCACTGAAAGTGGTGCGATACCGACCTAACCCCTTCTTGTTACCCTGAATGTCTGTATTTTTACAGTTTTGATGCTTTCAACCAACCTGAATCTCCTCTGCTAACGACATCAATAGCGCGCTGCATTGCGCTCTCACTCCAGCTATGTCGATCACTTTTTCTTTTGTAGTTTCCAACCATCTAATATTTAAAAAAAATATAAGTTAAGTACTTGATTTTTCATTATTAAACTAGACATATTCACTTTCCTGAATACATCACGTATTTGCAACGAAACTGAACACTTTTAAAAACAATCATCCTAAGCACTAGAAAAGGAAAAAAATTAATATTTATATTGTTTCACACAATAAGGAAAATTTGCACTTTTAAAGTTTGATTACGATTACTTGATAATTAGTTTGTATTCCTTATAATTATGTATTTTTTAAAAAGATATTCTACATAGTTTTGTACCTATTTGTACATCTTATTAAACCGTTGGTGTTTCTGGAATTCTATCCACATTTATATAAAAGCCTCGCTGTAAATTACTACCGAGATGGTTGTTTTACACATTGGTGAGCAATTATTTTCGTGATAAAAACGTTTTTTTGTCGTCCCTCACAAATCGTCAATGTGGCGACCTTTGCTGAACATCAATTTAACGTCTCTTGTTTGATATGGTCAACGAGTTAAGTATAGTGATCTATACAAGTATATACACGGTGTAAAAAAATTAGACCGAGAAACTTTAAAGGGTAATAGATGATGTTAAAACAAACAGTTTTTATTAATATTATTTTTCTCTACGACGTTTTGTTTTAATACCAGGCAATAAAATGATAATAAACAAATACTTTATCTTATGAAATATGCTTCGTCAGTAAACAGTATCGGGAAACAAACTTACTCCAGCAACCTTTGAATAGAAAGAGAGGACTTGGGAATAAATAGACTAATGTTATTGTGTGATATTTCTCTTTGCGATGATTCGTTCTTGTCTCAGACGAAGTCTTTAATGTTTTTGAAGACTATCCACGACGTTTAGACTTTGCTCGATGGTACACATCAATCTGAAACACTTCCTGAAGTCTGTTCCTCAATATTGCTCACTCACGAAGCATGCTTCACAAGAGAAGATTTTTTTAACCGAATGAGGATAATCCCATGCTACATGTATACTGTATATCGATAAGAAAAGAATCACTGTTAATGTATGGGCAGGTATCATCAATAATTGTCTCATTGAGCCATACATTTTACCTTTACGGTTGAATGTCAATATTTATCGTATTTTCCCTGAAAAATTTTTGCCAAAACTTCTGGAAAATGTGCCACTGATCACAAGAAAACAAATGCGGTTACAACACGATGGGGCACCTCCTCATTTTACAGTCACTGTGAACCAAACGTTTAATGAACGCTGGATAAGCCGAGGTGGTCCTATCGCATGGCCTCCTCGCTCGCCAGATTTATCATTGTTAGATTTTTTTTTGTGGGAGCATATGAAAACTTTTTTTTATGGGACTCCCATTGATACGGAAGAAGAACTACTAACTTGGAGAATTACTACGGCTGATCGTATTCAAAATATTCCTGAGGTATTCGTACGAGTGAGACAATCAATGCTTCGGCGATGTCGTTTTTGTGTCGAAGTTAATGGACGACGATTCAACATTTATTGTAAATTGTGTTTAGAATTACACTAATAATTTCATTTTTCCACTTATATTGTTTTTCGTTTGGAAGTCACCAGTCCCGTCTTTTACCATGTAGTATTAAACCAAAACGTTGTACAGAAAAATAATGTTTGTTTTAACGTCATCTATTTTCCTTCAAAGTTTGTCGGTCTAATTTTTTACACCCTGTATATAACGTCTATAAAATCATTTTCTTTTCAAATGAGCATGAATACCACTTCAATCTAAAAAAAACGTATTTTAATATCAACGAGGTTAAACCAAAGGGGGATCAAAGTGTTTTGCTAAATGAAATACCAACTCAAGTTATTGGACGATTCGCTTAGATGGTTTGAGTATTATATTGTCAAACACCACTGAACGATATAAATTCTCAGGGTCGTTTTTCGGATTGAATTGCTCTGATCAAGCTTTTAACCCAGCTATTGCACATGGTTTTAAAGGCTTAGCAGGACTATTATCTTTTCAAGATGATATTTTAATATTTTCAAAGAATTAAAATGATAATGAGTTTAAAACAGATAAAATATAATCGGAGGTTGAAGAGATTGAATTATGTTTAACAAAAATAAAATTTAAACTCTAAAAACTTACCTTGTTGGAGCATGAGCTTGGTGAATATAGGGTGAGAATTGGCGATAAAAAATCAGACGCAATTAAAAATAAAGAATTCTGGATTTCAAAATATATTATATGTTGTACAAAACTATTAAGAGGATTATTATCCAAACAAGACTTGATATTTGTAGACGTATTATACGAGTTTTAGATATTACTGAAGTAATTAGTTTCCAAGATAACTTCCTCAATAACTTTGCTTGGATATAATGTTAGAGTTAAAATTTCTAAGAAATATGTACATACACAATTCTTTTATGAGATCCGTTTTTATTTTTCTGTTAGCCTGTAAATGTTTGCACAGATATTAAATTTCAACTACTTTCATTTATTACCATCATGTTTTAAACGTAATCGCTAGCGGTTCTTTTATTATTCTTAATTTATTTCCAATATACTGGAAAATCGAATCACCTAGTACCATTTTGAGATTTAACAGTATAATTACGATGTTTTACTACTTGATAATGAACCTAAGATTTTAGTAATTTGATATATTACAATAATATACTTACAAAAAACTTATTGAAGCTTATTGAATCTTTCGAAATTAAAAATTTAAAAACCAAAGCTACCCTTAAAATATATTTTAGTTCTTTCCAGGACGAGTATTTATTTAAACAAGCCAATAAGAAGTCAAAATTCAGCAGCGAAAGTCGCCATAATTGAAGAAAGGAAAAGATGTTTACATAATGTTTGTTACAATGATTCCTGTTCCTATAACATCTGTGGTGCCACAATGTACCCACTTAAGACGCTTTATTTGACGCTGATTTACCGGATTCTGTAGACTGCCAAATTTTGACGCTCGCAGGCGATTTTTTGCAATATAAACTGTGAAAATGATTGTACGAGTCTGTAATAAAACTTGTTTAAGATCTCCAGTTGATGCATAAGCAATATTATTAATTAAATGCAACATTGTTAACTACCATTAACCGTTAGTAGAAATGTAGCAATATCAGAACGTTATTACTAACGTGACGTTTGGGACGTTTTTCTGCAGAATTTCTACAAATATTTTTCGTACAGACTATGCAAGTTGGTTTGTGGCACAAGCAACAAGCAAATTCAAATCCCCTTTTCTGTTTTGATAAACACATATAATACCTTTCGAGGTTTTTCTAACTGATTGTTTTCTCTTGCCGAGTTTGTTGAGAAATCGCCAAAAGTTTGCTGTGATCTACTTTACGGGTAATGTGGACATTTGTTGCTGTTTGTTGTTTTTTTCCAAGTGAGGTTTAATTAATTTAAGCGAAAATTCTTTTATAAAGTCTGATCTCTCACTTAAGTAGTATGAAAGCATTCGCTACGTCAATTATTTCTTTAGTTCCAGTCAAAGTTTGAAATCGATACCCATATTTGCTTCGTGTTTTTAGAAAATTTAATGGAGTCGTGAAAATCAATGACTCATATTACAAGCAACGTGTTATGATCTAATTTTTACTGAAATCTGGCAAAATATCCTCGAAAATTATTTGAAAATTTATGGGGATGTACAAAGATGAGTACACATGGAAAACGTGCGTGTATGAATGGACGAAGCGGTTCAAGATGTTGTGGATCTGCAGATTGTAGATGACGATCCACATGTAGGAGCTTCCGTTATCTCTCGTACCGACGGGAATGTTAATCGCGTGCATGCGCTCACGTCTGAAGAACTTAAAGGATTTGATCAAATATAGTGTAAAAACTTTTCACCTATGAACAGAAAAACCAAAATCAATCTGCTAGGATTTGTTGTTCCACAACAATGGCAGAGACTGAATGAGTCGTGTAGTCACTGGAGATGAGACCTGGATATTTGAGTATAACCCTGACAGCTGTAAAAAAGTCAGCAGAGACTGGGAGAGGATTGGGGCGGCCTATATGTTATGTTCCTGTCGGCCAGACAGTGATTAGAGCTACGAAGAGCACACATTATCCGCGTGCGGCCTATTCCTCGGTTAAATCATACACCACAACAACGTCCAGCCCATTCCTCGTTCATTGTGCAAGAGTTTTTGGCGAAAAAAGGCATTCCAACGTTGCCGCATTCAGCCTACAGTTCGGATATCGTCCCCGATGACTATTTCTTATTCTCCAAGATGAAGTGTCACCTCAAATGATTTAGATTTAATAATTAAGGGTGATATTGGATTGCGACCAATTGATCTGTTGTCTCCCTTGCATAAACTATAAGCTGTGGGGGTTTGCCAGTTCTCGCAGAGCTCCGTATACAGACTAAGAGATTCAACAAATTGCAATAACTGTGATGGTTTCGGAGAAGCTACTTCTTCTTCGTTTATGACGTCTTTGCCGAGATAGTTTTCTCGGCTTCCCGTAATAGCGGTGCTGTTAGAGATCAGGTGTTGCGGATTTTAATACTCCGCCTCGCAGAATCTGCAGTCCCTATTTTGCTCCAGACCTAATTCTTGTCATGTGTTAAATCGGGCTGGTGGCTTAGTGGCTTGCACACTTGACTAGCAGTCCGGCAGTACCGGGTTTGAACCCCGGGGCTTCCTCTCTGAGTTTGGTTTTCTGTAGTTTTCCAAATTCCACGGCAAATGCGGAAAGGTAACATCTTAAGTCGGTCTACAGCCGCAGGCGTAATAATAACTCATGGCCAACCGATGCCCCCTGTAATTGGCGCAAGCTGTTGGGGGATGCTAACGCATGGATTATTAAGGCATGGATTATTATTATTATGTGTTCCCAAGGTAAAAATGCCCTGTAAGGATGCATAGTTAGGGGAAACTTGATTCTTACTCAAAATTCAATAAATATTTCATCTACATATGCTGACGCCGATCGTATAGCACAATTTATCATTTTTCACAAATGCTTACTGCCTTTCTCTCCTTGAGGCGTGTAGTCAAATTGTTAATATTCTCTATTCGTCTTCAGAGTTACATCTGCCGAATCCATCTCTACTTCTAATGGTTCTTCAAACACCTCCTCTTCCTTACCAGATATTACTAAATTGTGCAAGGTTCAGTGACCCGAATTTATCATGAAATCTCACTATTGGAATTAAAAGCAACTGCGAAGCAATTACGTTTGACATTTGAAGATTATTAATTTAACGATGCATATAAACCATTTAGCATACTGACTTGCATTTTGCATTCTCTAACACGAACTCATTCGATTATTATTCCAGTGAGATATGGCATACATCCTTGTTTAGCTAGTTAAAGTGATTTTGCATGTTTAATATGAAATGCTGAAATGGAGTAGCACAGATTGCACGCCTAGGCGTTAACTGCTTTAATACGGAACGTAAATGACAATACCTCTACTATGAATTACAGTTGAGAATGTGTAATAGCAACTTCGATCTTGCATCTTGCAGTATGCAAAGCTTCAAATAAATAATTATCGAACGCAAATGACTGTAATACATCTTTGGGAATTGTAACGTAACTAATACCACACACATTTGACTCGCGTAGCTTTCGCCTAGCATTTCGAAATGTGAGCCGTATTAACATCACATTCCAAGCAAGTCAATTTCTGCGTAGGGTTGATTCTATGAATTGGGCTGGTGTGCATGGAAGCATAAAATAAATCAGTTTTGAGAAAGTTTTCCAGTTAACCCAACTCTAACACAACCTCCTAATGTAACTGTCCCACTTTTCTACTTGTGAATAATAATAAACCAACCACGTGTTTTCTACATCACAACACGTTGACATCTTTCATCTGAGTCCCCCTTAAGGAAACCCATTATACCTAGATATATGTAGTGGACGACGACGACAAAGCTGAAATTTGTGCGACGTTAAATTTCGTTGTATTATGTAAATTATGGTAGTTTCACCGTAAACAAACAGGTTTAGTTAGATTAGAAGACGGTTTATTGTGTTCCGTGCATACGGGACCCTGTTACCATTTAGAATTACGACCAGCGTAGCATACTAATAGTCCGGCACGACCGGTACCTATATACGAGTGAGATATGATGACGATGGGAATTATGGCGTCTCCGCCGCCGGGTAACCGAACAGGACCTTTAATATCATTACGTATATTACCTATCCGTCCATATTATTCAAGTTTGTATACGAAGTACTTACAGTTGGTATGAGATTATGTTTGCTAGAGTGATATCCTTTTTATTTAGTCAAATCTGTGCTAGTTTGAGAATTTTAATTTGGGCGTGAAAAGGAGCAACGTATTAAGACGTTCCTTTTTAAGCAATCCAATGTTGTTGCTCTGCAAAGTAATATATTCAAGTAATGGCAATACGTGCAGACAATATGCGACGGTATCATTCTCACAACGTGTACATTTATGTAAAGTAATACGCAAACTGGCAATCGCTTTATACATTAGAAGGTCCCACCTTTCTTCGTGGGGTAATGCGGGAACGGATAGTATGGAAACTGATATCAGCTGCTTACTAGCAATAAAAACAATATTTATGACATTAGACAGTTAGTTGAAAACAAAAATTTTTTGTTAGTAACCACTATCCTTCGAAACAGGAGAATTATTCCATTAAGAGGAATTGAGCAAAAAGTGATAGAGTATCGCTAGGACATTATTCTAACCATGTTAAGAAGTTAGTCTCAACTTATTGTATTTTCCGCTTATCACCATTTTGAGTACTCGTCTATCCTCCAAAACCGTTTGAGTGAAAAAGTTTTTTAATGGTGTAAGCGACAATGTTATTAATCAAATACGATCAAGAGCGAGACAAAAAATTCCTGAAGTAGACGCTCAAAGTATATTGTTGGAAATCACCCTGCGAACGAGTGCAACGAAAATAAATCAAGCATTGGAACCGGGACATAGAGTTTCGATCTGTCTGATCTCGTCAGCGATTCTCCAAAAACAAAACATAATTTCATCGGAACTCGCTCCTCAACCTTAATCGTATAATACTTGCAACAATGTACTAATCCCAACCCCATGCCCTCTAGTGGACACAGTCGGAAGTAGCACACTGCAGAGCACTACACAACACAGGGCAGTACAGCAGATACCAACAATATACCATGAGAGCCTATTACAGACATTTTTTAGTTTTTTATATGGTGATATTTCGCGACGTTTTCATATATTTTTTTTTAGTAGGGGAAATCCTCATGGACTCCTGGCCTCGCCAGAGAGTGCCGGACTCTTACCGACTAAAACCCCTACTTCGTCGTCACACTCAGCGCGCCTGAACCGCATAAGAAGAACGCATATCATCAGTCGCGCCAGTCTGTCTACAAGCTCAATTTATTGTTTTATTCTGTTTCGGGTTCTTTCATTCCCCTTTTTTCTGGATATAACCGTGGTAATAAACTTCGCTATTTTGTTCCATTTCGTTGGGGTCGCCATCGACTGGTTCACAATGTTGTTTGTTGTGAGTTCTGCTTCGAGTTCCATTATAAGCTGGTTTCTACTTCTAGCACATCTGTCACATTCTAATACGGCATGTCCAGGAGTGTCGGGTTTTCTACAGTCAGGGCAGGCGTCGTCGTCGGATTTCCCTATCCTCTTGAGATAGCTACGAAAGTTGCCATGGCATGAGAGGAACTGTGTTAGATAATAGTTCAACTTTCTGTGCTGGCATTTAACCCAGTGTATCAGGTCTGGTATTAATTCTCTAGTCCATTCCGCTGTCGCCGCCTGCTCGGCCCATGCAGTTTGCCACTTGCTCAGGGTATTCCATCGCTCCCTTGTCTTCGTATCGTTCGTGAGCCCGGTTTCTGAGGTATGAAGTTGGTATCCCTCCTCTACTAGAAGCTGGAGAGGTGGAATTGCTGCTATCACTTGTATTGCGGCTTCTGTACCCACTGCCAATTCTAAGGAGTGATATTCTTTGTGTACATTCTAGCATGTCTTTGTATTTTTGCACTCTCCAGAAATCTGCCCAGGCCGGGGACGCGTATAGCGACTGCGACTGTGCAATTTCCTAAAGGATTGCACGTTTAATACTACCTGGGCCTCCTACATTTGGCATTATCCTCTGCATAGCGGATACGGTGTTTTCTGCTGTGCCCACCACTATTTTACATGGGGGCCGAAGGACAGCTTATCATCGATATACATCCCAAGATATTTGAGCTCTCTTTTTGGGGTTGTTTCTCTTTCGAGCATATTGAAGGAGATATGCTTCCTCTTACACGGGCCTTTCAAGATTACGGTCTCCGATTTTTGCGGCGCGACCTGTAAATCGTTCCTAGCCATCCATTTTGCAATTGCCTCTAACGATTCATTAGCCCTGAACATCAGATCTCTATCTTCTTCAGCTTCGATGACCAATAGGAGATCATCTGCGTATGCTATTTTTGTAGCACCCCTTATCAACTCTAGTTCTAATACTCTATTATACATCACGTTCCAGAGTAATGGCCCCAGTAGAGACTCCTATGGTACTCCCGCGTTCACCATCATCTTTTTCCTCCTACTAAGCAGTATTGATCTGTTGAAGAAATATTCTGCAATTATGTATGTTTGTGAGGTATTGCGGTATATTTCCTTTCTTTAGGCCTGAGTAGATATTGTTTCATGATGCTGTGTTAAAGACATTTTTTATGTCCAGGGCAATCGCAGCTACCCATCTCCTCTGGGATTTTCTAACCAAGTCCACCAGGAACCTAACGGCAGATTTTTGAATTGTTAAGTATGGTCATAGATACCTATAAATGCGAACCAATGCAATGAAACTAGATCAAGCATTAGAAGGAAACCACGTGGTTTCGACCTTCTAGGTCTCGTCAGTGCAACTACGAATGCAAGATTTCATCGCCCTTCACATCATAACTTTAACTGTATAATACCTCCGACAAGGACTAATTCCAACTCAATGCCCTATAGTGGGTAGCGTGGGACGTAGCTTATTCATGTCAATACATAACATTTAAAAATTAGTTAAAATCATGTTTAGAAGGCGACACAGCTGACGTTCCCGACTCTTTAGAGATATGTATAGCTAATTATCCAATCGGTTGAGAAATATCACAATAAGAGACTATGTAATTATTTAACATCATATTCAGCCAATTTAATTTATTGATACATATTTTGTCTATAATAATATTATCTGCCATTATGAAAAATAGAGGAAACTAATTTGTCAAATGACAGTTTAGCCACATTTGATGAATGTCAACATTTCTATCCCACAAATGTCAAACTCTTGAAGCAATTTTAAAATCATGACTCGAAAAATTTTTCTTCATGTCCAATCTAAAATAAATCATTGTACTACTGTTTTTGTAAACAAGATGATAAAAATCACGTACTATAAACACCACTGATCTTAATGAAGTAGGTATCGTATTTAACACCCTTGCATACTCTAACTGAAGATTAAGCAGCCACCACACCCTACCCAACATTACTTCATTTAAAAGTCACGATGGAAACACATTTTACTACTGCGTGACGGTTTGCGGAGTAGATGGATGAAAAAATATTTAAATGAACTTCAGAAAAGAAACAAATGGAAGGGAGAAAGCAAGGATATTCTGAAGCTTAGCATTTAATTATACTGGAACATAACATGTCATAAGTAATTGAAAGCTATGCTTTTAACAAAGCACTTTATCAAGTTTAAATCTTCCATAGCCTAGAGTGACTTCTTCGTAATCCTTATTTTATCATATGAAGACTATAAGTTAGATACATTGCCTTAGCCCCTAAGCTTATATGATGGCAGCTATTATTAGATATTCTGGTACCAATCAGCAAAGCCAATGCTTCGTCCTCGGTATAATCTATTACACCCTCTGATTTTGTAGATTGTCTAAAAATGTGAAGTGTCTTTACTGCTCGTTTAGGCGATGTTCCTGCTGCTTGCTATAACGAATCTGCAGCTGCTCATTTGTCATTTCTCATTTGTGTACCATTTCACTTGATGATGCGGTCCTTTTTAGTATGTGTGCTCTTCCCTCATTAAGTTTTTTCACAGAAAAGTCAAAATTCTTACTTTTCTATCTACACCACATGAACTTGGTTGTGGATTGTCATATATAACTGGTTGCAACATTAGTGCAATTAATTGTATCTTTGCATGTCAAAATTATTTTTATCCAATCATTGATCATTGATCGCAAAACAATGTCATTGTAGGTAAGTGCCTTTTAATATCACTTCCTTTCCAAGCTAAAAAGCTCGTTAATTTTAAATTGAGCACTCTACTTTGTATCAGTAAACTGTAAATAGACATATAACCCCCTTTTTTTATGAGACTTTATACTTTAACCTATAAGCACCAATAAATTGAAGGTAATAATTTCTAAAATTAGACTTATTTCTGCATTTGCTTACAAATTACCTTTTTAAAACCTTTAAAGTAACGATAAAATGAAACAAACACGTATGAATTTTCTCAATGTGGACAAACAAGTTGCACTTTCAAAGTTATTCACTTGATTACTTATTGTTGACACGGAACGATGTCTACTTAGGAATGTACTAAGCATTCGCCGGATGCTTACTGCGCCCTGTTGAATAATTCAAGAGATGGACGCGGTTACGTACACCGCAAAGCGCTTTCGTTTTCGTAAAGTAGCGTATTAGATATGGTGTACTGGTACTGGACCTTCTGGTCAGCAGGGATTTACTTGAAAGCTTATTTAGGCCGTTAAGTATTTAACACGTTTCGTTTCGCAGAGCATGTAGTGAATTATGTAACGTGGATTAATTTTGTACTGTTTCAATATTTAAATATACAACATTTCTGCGTACGGCTCTTGCAAAATTAGGGTAAATTGTATTTTCTTTATGAAGGTCTTCAGTTTGTATTTATGTATTATTACAGAGCTTTTATATAAATGAATATATATAATTTTAAAATCCGGAATCCTTAATTTAACTCAACACGCTCAAGTTCAGAAATATAATCGTGTATTTAATGTAAAATATAAACCGCTCTAGAGGCGAAAACCTTAAAAAAATCAGAAGCTTTTTATCATTGGCTTCTTCAGAAGCAAAAACTGGATGAGGGGAGCTAGAAGCTCACGGCAAATCGACGTGTAAATCACGCTAGAAGCGGAAACTCTCTGATCAGGAAAAAGCGGACGTACGGCGGTACAGTGGTGGCCATATAATTAAGAAGGGCATCAAATTATCAAGTACTGATTTAGCTTTAATGTATACATTCAAGATATATGATTTTTATTCGCGAAGCTTACAAGTCTATGAATTCTCTTTAAAACGCATGGAAAGAGCAGGTGTTTGTCAATCCCCGATGTCTCGGAACAAAACAAACGGTTACAGTTCGCCGAATCAGTATGGACGAAAAAAATTAAAGATGTGTACAATTAACAGTTTTCTATTAAAAATTGTAGAATACCAGAAGAAATATTTATTAATAATCATACAATTTTTTCCCCAGTATTATTGTATTGAATTACGTTTTTAATGTTTCTATGGTTACTTGTTGCTATTGTTTGTTGCTTATTTATTAATTGTTATACGTTTTGCAATTTGAATTATGAATTATTCAAAAGTAGAGTTGATAGATATGGATTTTATCCTTGGCGAGAGTAACCGAAATTGTTTATTGGCGAGCAAACTTTATCATCAAAGATATCCAAACCGCAGGTATCCTAAAACGGCAGCTTTTGAACGATTGACAACCAGATTTGTAAACTTCGGCTCAGTTTAGTACAAACCACATTTAAGCAAAAAAACTGTTACTACGAATGAAAATGAAGTACGGGTTTTACAGACAGTAGCAGAACACGCCGCAATGCAGAGATTTGGATATTAGTGTAAGTTCTCTAAGAAGGATATTGAAACAGAATAAATATCATCCGTGTAAAATGCAACTGCATCAAAAGCTGTTACCCGTAGATCATAATAGGCGAATGCAATTTTGCAGAACGGTAATGGAAAAAATGAAGGAAGAAATTTTTTGAATAATGTGCTATGGACAGATGAGGCTAATTTCCACAATAATAGTTATGTAAACAGACACAACTACCATTATTATGCAGATATGAATCCACGCACAATTTATTAAACTCATCGCCAAAATAGATGGTCACTTAACGTGTGGGGTGGTATCATTGGCAATACTGTCGTTGGTCCACATTTCTTCGACAGACCTTTACGACCTTTAAGATACAGGCATTTTTTTGCTCAACGAACTTGGAAATTTACTAGAAGATGTACCACTTCTTACTAGAAGGAGTGTCTGGTTCCAACACGACGGTGCACTCTGCCATAATCATGTGTTGGTACGACAACTATTAACAGAAATATATGGCAATAAATGGATTCGAAGGGGTGAACCTATTGCTAGGCCAGCTAGATCTCCTGATCTTACTCCTATAGACTTCTCTCTGTGGGGTCATAAAAAATATTGTCTATCAACAAATACCGACTACTGTTGCTGACATGAAGGAAAGAATTATGGCCGCTTTTCGATAAATAAATCAGGAAACACTTTTATGTTTATAACAGATGTTTGTATTAAATTTTCATCCCTTCTTTATTTGTGGTAAAAATTCTGTTTGTAGTTAATAGTACATAACAATAGTTTATGTATTTATAGTAAATTGCCTATATTTATGTACATTATAAGCGATTGAAAGGAAACTTGAAGCACTACTAAATGGCATAAAAATATACAGGGTGTTACATTTGAAAAAAACGAGTTTTAATTTTTAATTTTGAAACACCCTGTATACTATAGTGAAGATATTTGGCATGGATTGTTTAACTTAAGGTATTGTCATAATTATGCCAAAGAATCGTTGCAAAACAAATATTAGTCTAGGCAGAATTTATTGTCAAAGACAACTATGAAAATGATCTTTTTTCTCTTAAAATTAAAATACCTCGGAAACAGTTAATTTTAGGTTTGTCAGACAAAACTATCTTAATTTATAACGAGGAATCTGAAAATGTAATAATATATACGGTGTTCTATTTAAAAAGAGAAAATTTTATAACGCTCAGCCAAAACTAACCACCCTGTATACACTAAAATAATTTTACGATATAGAGTAGTTGATCCCGAACAACTTTTACTTTAAAAAATTTAATTAAACTAATAGGTAAGATATCATAGACCGAGTTCTAATAATTGGCACACCCTGTATATGAACATTTTAGAAACCGTGATGCTGCCTTATGCGTAGGAGAATTTGCCGGTTGTTTGGAAATTCCAACACGACAATGATCCAAATCCAAAAATCCATCGCACGTATAGTAAATTGGCTACATCAGAATGCAGTCCCAGTTCTGACCTAGCCCTCGTGCAATCTCGACCTGAACCCTATCGAAAATTTATGGAACGATGTCAAAAGGATTGCGCGACAAAAAGAAATTTAGATAGTCTGTTTGAGCAAGTAGTACTAGCATGGCAAAGTATTCCCCAAGAACATTGTGCTCGTCTCATTGAATCTATGGGTCGGAGATGTGCCGAAGTTTTGCAAAATAAAGGGTTTCCCATAAAATATTAACAATTAGGTGTAGTAGTGACTGTTTTTAGGGTATATGATATGGTTTTTAAATACACTATTAATTAAATGTACAGCATAAATTGTTCTGTTTCTATATAAAATGTTAACAATGCAATAGGTATATTAAATATTTTATTTTGTTTGTGAATGTATTTATACGTCAATAAACTATTTGAACATATGTTCATATCTACTGCTTAATTATTTAACGTATCACCAGTAAATATAAAAATATCCCAACAATCTAGCGTTCTTAATTATATGACCACCACTGTATACCTATATACAACTGTGTAACGCAGCGAATCAGTGCACAGGGGGTAATGAAGCGGAAAGGACAGGTTTCCACATACTCTGGATCTCGATAGCTTTCCTTACCTTTCGTGGAAAATAGAGAGAAAATAGAGATTTTGCTCTTGATTAAAACAAATTTTGTGGTAGGTGTTGAGAAAGTGTTCGGCTAAGAACGTGACTTAACGTACTGTTGGTTGGCGTTCTTTAATCTTAGTTTGAATTCGTCATCCAGCTTCATCCATGTATATTGAACCACAGTCACAAGGAAGTTTGTAAATGCCCTTATGGATGAGTGTCTTTGAGCGAATTTTACCGATGTGATCTGTAACGTTGTGATTGTAGGGAAGAACGATAGCGGTTAATTGATTACTAGTTTCTTATGTTTTCTTGGGTAATCGCCGATGAACGTACCTTTATATTTTGCTGAAGCTATAGCCATCTGGAGACGAGTTTCTTGGGTTCGGAAATTGAGGTTGCGCAGTGTACAAGAGAGCTTAATTGCTTTTGCCCTGCTGGGTGATGATGTCCTGTATACAGAGTGACTTGAATGTCCATTTGATAAGCGAGTAACCAATACATCAAGGAAAGGTACGAAACCGTTTGTTACAATCTCCATTGTTAATTTGATGTCGGGATGTTAATCATTGAAGAAATCCAAGAAAGTAGGAGCTTAGAGATATCCAATCTACAAGTATTTTGATGAAATATTTAGTTTAGTAAATCAATTTCTTAAAAATTAAGAAGTTTATATGTTCCAAACAACTGGAAAGTTTTTAGTCAAGAGAAATTTAAGAGCACTTTAAAGAATTGGTTAGAATCCAGATGTTATTATTCACTAAATGAATTTTTTGAGGACGATCTAAATTCATAATTTTTTTGTTTTGTTTGGTTTCCTCTTTTTCTCTCTTTATACTGTAGTGGTGGGTAATACATAGTGCTTTCTAGATATTATGTTTCTTTTTGCTGTACTGACTAATTTCAAACTTTTTGTCTTACGAAATAAAATTTATTATTATGAATATTTAGAAAATCACAAAGCTTCAGAGTCAACCAAAGCATATTAGAGAAGTTATAGATGTTGCTGGGCCACACCATCATGTAGAGCACAAAAAATCTTTTACAAAGTAAATTTAGCAGCTGCGAGCAAATTCAAACAATATTGCCTCTAATGACAATTCTGAAACTAAGAATATAAAGAAAAAGACATAAGAACTCCAATTTACTTCGTCTTTCTCAATTACGTAAATACACAATTGTGTGAATACAAAGGAACCAGAGTACAAGCAAATCATTAGTTAGAATTCTCTACTTTTTCTCTGCTTCACTTGTGAAAAATGATATTTTTAGAACTTGAAAATTCTCAAATTATCTTTTCAAGAAAATTGCTACACAGAAAGCGTCGTAGCACTGTTGCTTATTGCTTGTTTTTCCATTGTGCGAACGAATTTATGAGGTTTTGCCTCAGGATATTTGCTTTCTCGGTTTCTACACTTCTCGAATAACGGCCCTCGTGCTTTTCCCTTTTTTCTTTCCACTTCGCAGCTGAAAATCCCAATTACCATGTACTCAGTCGTATTGACTTCGGTCGAGAGTCGATACTTTATTAGGGAAATTTAAATAAAAAGCGGGGCAGTCGGCAGGATTAAGGCGGCATTATAGGTTCGGGTGGTAGGTAAACAGGGAGGAGGTGGAAATAGGATATTCGGTAACTGGGTTAAGGCGATTATCTCCTTTTCCGAAATGCGGATGTTTCGTCGAAGCTCGTTGGCTGCACTTGTTATGTAAATTAGGGAATGGAAATTAGAGTTAGGAAATGTATAGATGTCCGTGTCGAGATAAAGAATTGAGGTTGAACGCGGATAGGAACGACACACGGAGACAATTTCGTCGTCGATTTGCGTTACCTTTCGTTTTAGGTAGGTATATTTCTTCAGCGACGACTTTCAGTTTGAAATACAGTAGAAGGAAAAAAATGGTGGTGATATCTTTTCACAGTTGCCCGATTTGTCTGTCGATAAGACTTAAATAGTAGGGAGATAAAGGTTTTCCTTTTCTTACCGACAGTAATAGGCGGATCCTGTAGTGAAATCTGTTTATGTTTTATAGGAGTTGGAACATTACCTTTGCACGTTTAAGGATTTAGAATGTTTATTTTATTCAAGCGATTTGGAAACGATTACAGTGAAATGTTTGAATGTTCTCCAAGTTTTTCTGGCTTAAATGAGATACAAAAGTTTTCTATTCAATTTAAATCTTCCACTCTATCTTGCTTTAGCCATATTTTATTCTCTTTGTTGCTAATGTAAACATTTATAACGATTGTGGTAAAGTTTATTGCTTTATAAATGGCGAAAGAACAGTTACAAATGTTTCATCTCTTTGCTCTTCTATTCTTTTACTGATGAGTGTAGCTAGAGCGGCTTTCTAAGCTGCATTGCTTGTCAAGACTACTACTGCAGCTCTAGCTGTGTAAATTGTGTGTGTAAATGTGCTTGCATGGTTTTGTCATAACATAACCTACACAACTCACCTGCTGGTCAACAGCTCCGCCAATACCAATCGAATGATTTGGAAACTTTGGACTTCAGTAACTTCTTGTTGATGTTTAACTGCTTAGGAAACGATTTCCCAAATTGCTCATCCAATTTGGAATTGGAATTGATCGCCAACTAAAGCATAATATTTCAAACACTTTCATCGGTCTATTACATATATCAAAAAGAACAGTTCTTTCTGGCAGTGCTAATAAAGCTTCCGAAACGTTAGATAGGCAACAAACTAGGTGCGATTTTTAAACAAACTCAAACTCTATAGAAATTTTCTATACAATTTTTTTTTCAATTCTCCGTATATATCATTCTTATGGCAGACTACTAATTTCCTTGAAGCAAATTATTGACCTAGATTACCACGACATGAAAAGAACAATATTAATATTATTTTTGCCCTGATATCTCATATTGACCGTAATACGCTAGAATAGCATACCCGAATCCCTCAAATACCTTCGCTTATATTAGTACGAATTGGTGGCAGCAGCAGTAGCATTACCCCTTCCATCTTCGGCCGCGGATATATGATGATAAATCGAAGCCTTGGCAGCCGTCATGGTTGTACACATGCAAATGTGCAATTATGACGTGTGTCGAGAGATTTTTCGCTTTGATTACTTGAATTATTCACCTGGTCGTAGCGGTACCCGCCGCTACCGGGCTGCCGACGTCCACATTACTATGGTGGTCGGACAAATGTCACTCCGGTGTAAATGGCATGGTTCTCGTATGCGACGTGAATTTTTAATGTAATCGGACGTATATGTTGATGAAAGGGATGTGCTTGTTTTGTTGAGAAGCTGCGGACGCCAACAGATTTATAGAGGTCGCTTTAGGCAGATAAATGGTCTCGGAAGGGCGTATAAGGTCTGTCACGAAAAAACATCTTCAGGGAGCGTCGTCTACAACTTGTTGGAGCATGTGTATACAACTTGTGTCCCAGAAGTTTCTAACCTGATTCGAAATACTTAAGGATTATATTTATACAATATTTTAAAAACTTTTTAATTAGTGTGACAAATTCAGCAAGCATTAGGAGCTTGAACGTTTGTTGGTTTTGTTGATAGACACTGATTTCAGTTTTTTGTTAATCTTCTTGGTACTTCGTCTTAACTGGCTTTCCTTTTGAGAATCACACCCATTTCAAGTAAAGTCCAAAAAGTTTTAATGACTTCACTTGTGGCAAGTTAAGGCAATTATCTTTATGAGGTAGGTACAAAGGCCAAAACAAATTCGAAATAAGCAGCAACTGCTTACTCCCCTCCCTAACATATCCAATATTATCCGCATAAATATAAGTTCAAATACTTTTCATCAGCCATAACTATAATTTATTGGTGTCGAGTAAGCTGTCGATTTGGTAGCACACGACAATATCTTGGAATTTCTGTGTGTATTTGCGATGTTTTTTTGCGTTTTCTATATTTGGGGTTATGTTTTGGGAAATCACGATGAATGGCTGTCTAATACACAAGAAATCGGAAACTTAATTTTCAAAAACTAACTTGCAAGCTTAAGAAACTCTTGAATCAGAATTCCACAGAAGCAATATTAGGAATTGCTAAAGTCGACATTCATTTCACTGCCACAGAGAATGAATGCAAAGTAATACGAGGAACACTGAACGATAAGCCTAATGAGTCACATACTTAAAATATTCCTAAAGATTACACATCAGAGGATTTTTAGGAAGATTGAATAAGATCTTGGCAGAATCCAATTTGATTTTAGAAACGTAATAAAAACGAGACAGACCCTGTTTACGGTAAATGTCCTAAATCAAAGATCCAGGGATATCAACCTACCTGTATATATGTGCTTCCTGGATTTTAACTAAGTTTTCGAAAAGGTACGGCACAACCACCTCATAGAAATGTTAAGAGAAAAAAGATAGACAGAAAGGAAAGGAAGAAAAAATTAAATAATAGGAATAAGGAAAGGATGTGTTCTCCCGCCAGTACGTTTTACCTGGTAGGGGAAAATAAGATGAATGGAAAAGTCATCAATAACATTAAGCACGCAAACGACACCGTACTGATAACAGAATCCTTAGTAGGGTTCCAGAGTCTATTGGATCGGATAGTGAAGAAAAGTGAAAACAAGGCGCTCACACTGAATACAAGGAAGACCAAATTGATGATTATTTCAAATTTCTAACAACAACAGCTGTGGATCTAGAGAGGGCCAGTAGAGAGGGTCAACAGATACAAGTATTTGGGAACAATTATCAATGAGAGCAAAGAATATACGGATGAAATAAAATCAAGAATTGGACAGGCTAGATCCGTATTCCACAAAATGGGAAACGTGCCGTGCAGCAACGACCTTAGCCGATTCCACTGCTCCATCATTCGAAGGAAGACATGCAGCAGAAGAAGTATAGGAAGAAGCCGCATATCATGGCTCAATAATCTCAGGCAGGGGTACAAGTGTAATTTAGTTGAATTGTTCAATTGTTTAAAGCTGCAACATCAAGAGGGAAAATTGGCATGATGGTAGGCAACCTTCTTAAAGGAAGGAGCACTTAAAGAAGAAAAATAAAAAAAAACAGAGTATATTTTACTATTCGTATAAAGCTAACACAATAAACAAGTTTACATTGATAAAGCAGAATGTATTTGCCATAACTTTTGGTTGAATGCATCGACAGTGGCAATCTGTTACACCTACAAATGTTGTGCAGGTGGTTTTAATGATAGTGGTCGCCTTCAAAGCAAAGCTGGTGCCCTCACTTAGGATTTTTGTAAGTAAATTCTAGAATGTCTCATGTCGGTGAGCCAGTTCCACTATGAAGAGCACTGGCCATTTAAATGTAATCTGACAATAGTCCATAAGAACTCGCCCATGTCTGTCTAGAACCTTGAAATGTTCTGGCAATGGTGACTCTTGCTAAAGAATACACTATTTGGCTGCTTCTGATGCCTAAGTGCCTTGTCAATAATTTCACTCATTAAACTAGAATGCACATATGTACATAGAAATCTGCATGGATTTAATCTTAAAATAAATGGAAAGCTCCATAAACTGATGGCTCCACCATCCACCACCACTTCTCATCTTAGATTTTAATCTCTTTATCTGTTGATATCTTAAAAGGTTTTATAAACCAAGGAGGGAAAATGGTACCAGTCACTTCGATGTGGTTGAAAATGCAGATATGATCTTCGATCCTGCTACCGATTCCACTGCGGTTCGAGGGTGGATCAAAATCTCCTTGACTTTTTAAATATATGATAGTCTTTTTAGAAAAAAAGATCTTCCATCTTTCCTTTGAGGTCAATATACTTGTTAAAGGTTTGAACCAAATTATGTCTTGTCGTCTTTGTATTTATTTATTTATTTGTATTTATAACTGCATTGCCATCCAATTTACTCAGCGTCATAAAATATTCACTTAAATATTCCACCTTACGGTAAAACAAACTTGAAATCGAGCCAAAGCCGCCAAATAGCATTTGCCGTAGATTAATATCAACAAGACTAATGTGACTTTTATCATCACGTAATCTAAAAATGCACATTATTATAAAACATTATCAAGTTTTTAATCGTGTAGCTCGTGTAACATTTGATAGATTTACGATAGTCAGCCATCTTTGCCAGAGGATGTAACGGCTGATTCGGTGCCGGCGAATTGCAGGGTTAGATGGCGCTATTATTCATCCAGGTAAATAACATCTAATTGTCTTATGGCGTGCCATCTCCTAATTTACGTCACGAAAATATTGAACCATGAATATACGGGATATCTAGCCGGCTACGAACAATTCGATATTAGAATTTTTTCTAGGAAAATTGTTTCTTAATATATAGATTAGATGTTCCTAATGTGTTTTCGTCGGTGTGTTTGTAAAAGGGTGGCTGACGTATAATATATTAATCAAGAACTAAGTTCATGACACTATATAATGATCTATTGATAGAATATTCAATGTGTTATGAAGCTTAAAAGCACGTACCGTGAATAGAAAGTTTAGTTACTTATTCACGAATGCCTAATGGACTTGATAGATGTAGTAATAGAACTGAAACATTGATTAGGTAGAATTCAATGTATACTGCCCTACCTAAAGGTGTTGATTGACTAATCCCTTGTTTTATGCATATATTTCATTCATAGCCTCATTGTTTTTTTGGTGGCGTACAAAAAATCGTTACTCTCCTTTCTAGACCTATTATTGAAGTTTCAACACTAAAATCAGTTAAGGGACGGACAATCTAAATTAAACAGGTGTGATAAAATTAATTGGAGCTTAAACTTCGAAAAAGCAGGTCCTGCAAAATCAGTTTTTTTTATTTTAATGATCTAGGATAGGTGGTGTTTTTATCGTATTGACTATTTATTGGTTTGTCACCCGCAAAACACAAAACATTTAACGCAAATTCGACCTCTTCCAACAGAAAAAGAAACTGTTATTATCAAGGGTTGGATAACCGCGTTGAATCGGGTGCATGTTAAGCATCGAAAGCGAAGGTCGGCTAATATACATGGTGATTCAAATTCCGTTTGAAAAAAACATTCAAAATTGAGAAAGTTATAGTGGGGTGGGAGGAAGACGAGGGAGGGGGGTGAGTACTCGATACCTCGTATATAAATATATACAGTATGGCAGTTTTCAATTTTTCGGAAAAGAAATCGCAGTTTACAAGTTTTTCGTGAAGGCGGAGGGTGGAGTGGGAAAGGAGCGTTATCATTATATTTCGATTATTTTACCCACAAGACACTATAGACTAAACTAAACATTTCTGTGAGTAACAATTCTTAGATTTTTCTTGAACACGCTCAAAGTAATGAACTATTATATACTTATTAGCGTTATCACGTTGTTAATGACAGATTTGAATAGGGTGTATTTTCAATTCCTCTGCCATTGCTTGCTTTCACCTTACTTCGATCAGTTCTATTTTGCATATATTCATGACCTTTCGAGTAATCAAATGTAGGTACACTAGCTTCGGAATCTAACACTAATATTACTCTCTTAAATCCACAGGATTTTAACCTACACAGGAGACAATGTTCAAATACTCTTAATCTTTCAGTTTCAATTATTCTCGGAGCTTCTGCAAATCTCTAAACTGGTCTTGGTGACTATGATTTTGACGATGACTGGTTCTAAATGCGCTTCTTAAAGGTGGTGCTATTTTTGTCGAGCTACTGTCACAGAGTCAGAGTAGTCTGGATGCTTGGGGGACTCCTGCAAGAGAAACAACGAATACATCGCGAACTTAAACGAGAATACTTGAAAAAGGTCACAGAGATGAAACAAAGCTCAAAAACTGCATTCATACACTCGTCTAACAATAAAACAAGGGCAATACGGACGATAATTAATAATGAATCTAAACCAGCGAATTCAATCATCCAAAGAGAAACTTTATCCTTGTCCCCTAACGATTTGAATAAATACTTCTGCGATATTGGAGAACACTTTGCAAATAATACTCAGACAACCCAATCCTCGGTAGAATTTTTAAGTGATGTGAAGTTGAACGGCGGCAGCTCATTATTTTTCCAACCGACTACTCCCGAAGAAATAGGCAAAATTCTAGTAAACATGAAAGGAAAACATACAACAGATATTTGTGACCTGTCTACCCACGTGTTAAAACAACTCATTAAAGAATTAAGTGCACCTCTTTCAAGTATTTTTAATGAATGTGTAGAACAGGGAGTTTTTCTGATACTACTAAAGGTTGCGAGGGTATCGCCAATATTTAAGAAGGGAGATAAAAATAAATGTGAAAATTATCATCCAATAAGTGTTCTGCCAGCCATCTCAAAGATATTTGAAGAGGCAATCGCATCAAGATTGGTTTCTTATCTGGAAAGACATAATTGCTACAGGATGCTACAGGAAAAGGCATTCCACATCAAGCAGGATATTACAAATGATAAACGATATATACAATGTCTTCGACTGCAAAATGTATTCCAGAATAACATTATTGGATCTAACTAAAGCCTTTAATTCGGTGAGCCATTCGATTTTAGTGCAAAAGTTGGAGTATCATGGGATCAGGCTGATAAATGGTAAATGATAACTTTAGCTATAGGGAATATTATAAGCGATTGAAAGGAAACTTGAAGCACTATTAAATGGCATAAAAATAAACAGGGTGTTCCATTTGAAAAACAAAAACAAGTTTTACCGTATTAAACATGCTGTGATTCATTTTTAATTTTGAAACACCCTGAATACTATAATAATAATAATAATAATAATAATAATCTTTATTACTGAAAATACATATGTACATACATGTGTATACAGGTTTAGTGCCATGGTAGTGACTCCATAAAATCTTGCATTGTATAGCAAACCTTTTCGAGCAGGTGATTCTTCAGAGTTCTTATGAATATGGCCAAGGGTAGCTCCTTCCACTCAGATGGTAGTCTGTTGAAGACACGGATACCCATTGTTGTCCATTCGCTTGTTTTTAATCTTACATAAGGGATAGAGAGTTGTTTGTTGATTCTTGTATTGTGTTCATGCTTCTCTGACACACGGATACGATGCTAGATTTGCTTTGGTAAATTTGAGGATCTGAAGAATGTATATTGACGTTATGGTGAGGATGCGGTATTTTAGAAAAAGAGGTTTACAGGAGCATGTATTGGGAACGTTTTCTATAGCACGAAGGGCTTTTTTCTGTAAGATTAGTATTTTCGATGTGTGTGCAGATCCTCCCCATAGTGTTAGGCCGTAGGTCATCCGAGAGTGAAATAGTGCATAATAGGTTGTTTTTGCCGCTTCCTTGTTAACTGCTCTGGAAATTCGTCGTATCGCGTAGACAGCGGAGGAAAGCGTTTGTACCATATGGTCAACATGTGGGCGCCAGGTCTGTAGTGGATCCAGATAAATTCCTAGGAATTTCACTTTTTGAGCCGAGGCCATTTTTTTGTTACCAGTAAACTGTATTTCGGTAGTCTTGTTAATGTTAATGGTAAGTCCGTTAGAAGTAAACCAATCTTTAGCCTGTTGTTTAGCAATCTGTGGATCTTCACCTTTTTGGATTATTATTGTGGTGTCATCTGCATATAATAACGTGTTAAAGTCCAGAGCGTTCGGTAAATCATTTATGTATATTGTGAATAGCAAAGGACCAATGATAGAGCCCTGTGCTATTCCTGTATTAATTCGCAATTTGTTGCTATTTCTACCATTATAGTTGACATATTGGTATCGGTTTCCTAGGTACGATTCAATGAGCTGAAGGGTAGTTCCCCTAAAGCCGTAATATTCCAGTTTCCCCAGTAGAGTTGTGTGGCAGACACAATCAAACGCCTTAGAGAGGTCACAGAAAAGAGCCCCGATATCATTTCCTACCTCCAGGCTATTTGCCACCATTGTCAGTAGTTCTTTTATTGCATCTGACGTCTGTAACCCAGGTCGGAAGCCAAATTGCTGTTTACTGATATATTTATTGTGTTCGAGGAATTCTAGCATTCTCGTAGTTATTATTGACTCAATGATCTTGGAAAAGGCGGGGAGAATCGCGATAGGCCTATAATTTGATATGTCCTCGGGGGAGCCTTTCTTAAAAATTGGCTTAACTTTGGCAAGTTTCAGTTTATCCGGAAAAGTCCCTGTTGCTATACAGCTATTAAATATATGTTCCAAGGTATTTGCTATTGCTGTTATCACGAATTTAAGCAGTTCGGTGTCAATGTCGTAACAGTCTTTTGTTCTTTTTGATTTTAGTTGTGTGGTTATATTTATAATTTATGCAGCGGTTGTTGGTTTAAAAAAGAAAGAATCTCCCTTTACTGGACTCTTTCGGATGGCCCTGAGTGGATCTTGTGAAGTGGGATGTAGCAATTTCTGTAGTTCTCCCGCAGCAGCCGCAAAGTGCCTGTTGAATTCATCAGGAGAACGACCGTAGCGCTGTCCAGTAGCACTCCTGGTTCTTCCAGTTTCTCTATTTATGATTTCCCAAACAGCCTGGGACTTATTGGAAGCCTCTGTGATAATTTGATTATTGATCAGTGTCTGTATAGATTCGCAATATTGTATATAAAATTCCTTGTAATTGGAATATATACGTTTTAGTTCTAAATCATTCGGGTACATCAAGTATGAGTCCTTTAAGAAGCCTAGCGTTTCTTTTACACCGATATATTCATCAGTCATTGGTATTGTTTGTGCTCTTTTGTTCGGTAGACGACATATAGGTATGCAGTTGTTATAGTGATATAGAAAAGTGTCGATGAAGCAGTTAAACATAATGTTGACATCATCTGTAATAAAGACATTATCCCATGTTTCTTTAACTAAGCTGTTATACAAGCTGCTCTTATTAAGTTGAGAGAATTTTCTGCCATATTTTAGCGGAATAGTATTTACTTTGTTAACGTGTAATTCAATAAGTTGGGATTCATGGTCCGACAGGTTTGATGGAAGTACTTGTGCTTGATAAGAGGTAATGTTTGTGAAGATGTTATCTATAATGGCCATATGCCTGGTAGGTTTGTGTATAGTTTGATGTAATCCAAACATATGCATAGTGCTCAGTAGTTTATGTGTATCAGGAGTGTCTTTTTCTAGGTGTATATTAAAATCCCCGGACACAATTATGTCCACATCTATTTTGAATGAAACCATAATCTGTTGTAATGATGTCTCCAGTCTTTCGAAGAAGACATTAGTGTCACCAAGACAGCTCCTATAGATTACTAAGATTACTATGTTCAATTCGTTTATATACATATATTGCTGAGATTTCAAAATGAATTTCGATCGATAGAACATCTATAGATTTTATGGGTAACGCCGCTATCTCGGGCGTGCAAAGTATGCCGACTCCACCATGTATGTGGTTCCTTCTGCAAAATTGATTGGCCCAGTAGTAACCGTTGGGATTGTAGATACTATTGTTATTGTCGTTTAACCAATGCTCAGTTAAACAGACTATACTTATTTTGTTTGAGTTTAGAAACATTCCAAGAGCCTTTGTTTTATTTGTTATGGATTGTATATTAATGTGCAACAACGCGATTTTGAAGATATTTGGCATGAATTGTTTAACTTAAAACAAATATCAGTACAGACGGAATTAATTTTCAAAGACAGCTATGAAAATGATTTTTTTTCTTCTGAAATTGAAATACTTCGGAAACGGTTAATTTTTAGTAGCAGGTTAGTCAGACAAAACTATCTTAATTTATAATGAGGAATCTGAAAATGTATGAATATATAGGGTGATCTATTTAAAAACAGAAAATTTTATAACGCTCAGCCAAAACTAAGCACCCTGTATACACTAAAATAATTTTACGATATAGAGTAGTTGATCCAGAACAATTTTCCAGAAAAATTTTAATTAAACTAATAGGTAAGATATAATAGACCGAGCTCAGATAATTGGCACACCCTATATAATAGCCACAGCATATTAAACTTACCTAATAACTATTGTTAATAAAACACAACAAGATCGATGCAGGTGGTGCTGGTAAATTCAAATATCTCTAAGCTGAAACCTAATCTGAATTATTGCAGTAATAAACCGAATGCACACACCGTAATAGTAGATATTATAAATGATGGTGGTTACTGAAACTGAATTAAACTTATGCAGCATTTAATAAAGATGAGAAGATAAAATAATCAAAATTGTACAATGAAAATAGTGAAAAGAACTTGATATCAATTCAAACTAGCTGTATATCATAATTAATACTAGAACAAATTCATTTGCGCTCAATTTGCGATTCACATAACACGATTTATCCACACAATTGTCATCCAATAATTCGGTAATTATGGTCTACTAGGTACACGAGATCTAACGACATCGAATCTCTTTGTCTCTATACTAGTTGTAATAATTCACGCACGATAACCGCCACGAGAGCAGTTATTAACGGACAAGGCAGTAATACGAGCATTTGTAAGGCTCACACCATTGTCCGAATTAGCGTCTCTACATCCCCCATACAATTGCCCGGCAACAAAGCTCTAATAGAAGGTTATAATTGTGTGATGGTGCTTCAGAGATACATGCATCATGCATATATGGACGTGAAGAGGTGGGTAGAGACGTGTAGGCGGTTTGAAAAGGTACTTCTACAATAGGTGGAACATGTTAGTGTGGTGCCGGCACAACCCCGGACTATTGTGTTTTACATACTAATTGTTTGCGCACAGTCGAGAGTAAAATTGATCATCAAGTTACCCGTCGTCAAAGTGTAGGAAATTAACAAATGATTACGTAACGGCGGGAGTTTGTGTACACAATGTTCGTGAACGTATTTCAATTGAAGTTTGCCTCCAGGTAGAGGAACACGCGGGCTAAATTGAGATACAAATTGCATGACGAGCGGGTACGTTAACTCTGGTAGATTGTAACCCCAAAAAGTTATGTTATTTATTGTTTTAAACAAACACGCTGAGGCAGGCGGAATAAAGAAATAAAATAGGAAATGTCATTCAAATGCAAAATATATATATCACGCATATCTAATTAGTTATTTCAATAATCTTGCTGCTTTTTTTATACCTCCTTCGGCGAAGAAATATTCTGAAATCCAACAGTTAGTGGCAACCTGCGGCGATGTGAAATCGTGCTCGATTTGTTTTTTTTTTCCCTTTTTCTTTTTCATAGGACGGCCGCATTTTAATTTAGAGTGTTTGCTCAACACTTTGCGGCACAGCAGCGGGTCCACCGTTTGATCTACCGGCCTTCTATTTACAGTAGGCCGGCCAAATTAAACGTGTAACCAAATGAAAGCACAATGTAAACATTACGCTAAACAGGTGTCCCTGACTGACTGAGTAAAGCTGTGTGGTATATATGCCGTAGCGGTCCGTTGTGGTTGTGCGATGGCAGCGCGATCGATGGCAAAGAACCAATTTACATCGGCGTGTTTTGCCCTTTGCCTGCTTGATTGTTCAGCGAATCATGAATAATTCATGAAGTCGACGGACGAAAGCCGGGGATGAGCGTTCACCGAACGGCGAGCCCTTCTCTCTTCTCTTCATTCGAACTTAAATCCATTAGAGCATGCGGTATCCATGACATGGTAAACGTTAAAAGTTAATGGATTTAATAATGGAGAAGTTTTCAGGATTATATGTACACAAGACGTGCACGTGAATTACGTAAAATACAACTCGGTGTACTGTTACAGCATCTAGAAGTTTTGTCGGCTCCACATAGACGTTAATATAGTTATATAATAAAAAAGAATGAATGTTAATGTTGAACAGGAATACTTTAACTAAAACAAATATGTACTGATTTGCTACAGTTTTTTTTTTGTCTTACAAAGTAAAATAAAGCAAAGCAACGTATAGTGTTTTACATATGAAGCGGACAAGTCATCTAGTTGCATTGTTAAGTATCACTGTTATCAACTTCTAATTCATTCCCATCTTCGGAATATGTTCTTTCGTGAACTAAAGAATTCGTGGTTATCGGTCAAACTAAACAATATTTAAAAGAATGACTTATCTATCTTTCTTATTAGTTTTGCATTTCATATTATCTAAGCTAAGTATATTAAATAAAATGTAGATTTCGTTTTGTGCTCCTTTAGCTATCTTGAGTTGTCCATTTCCCAGCGTCTTCATCAAACCCATCATTAATCACATTCCATAACCCTTCGACTTTCAACAATCCTTGGACGTGAGGTCAGCAGTAACCAGTAACGGTAATTTTTGTTCTTTAACTTTTCTATCTGTAATTTTTCCATTTTAGTGAATCTGAATCACATCTCTAAATTAATTTTAATAGTTCAAACATTCAGTTTTACATATCAAAAAGAAAAAAGACAATGTTTCATTGGTATTCCTAAAAAAACTTAAAGTTAGTTATATCTGGTGGTACCAATTTCTAACCATTATAACAGGATTTAGCATTCATATTGTTAATGAAGTTGCCTTTTGGTAAATTAACAATTTAACAACACTAAAACAATGTCTTATAATTCCAAGGTGTATGCCCTTGTGTGTATTGTTTTCGTCTGCATTCAATCACAAATAATAGATGGATCAATCGATTAATGGAAAAAGTTATAGACTTGCAGATTAACAGTGGAACAGTGGTTTGTTCGCCAAGCGGGAAAAACTGAAAAAACATTTGCGGACAAAAAAATTGGTCTGCATGTATTTATTGACATGGAGAATGCTTTCGATAACACTTCATTTGGCTGACATTCATAGGTCCTCAGTTGCTTTAAGACTGGTGAAGTACGTAAGACTTTTTGTTAGCATAATGAGGGTCTGGGGATATTCGGAGATCTACGTCAGGGCGACCCAATCGCGACCGAGTGCTATTCTGTCATAGATAGGATTCTTCTGGTCTCAACACGTGGAGGAAGTTTGTCGAGATCTAGCTCTCCCAAGTGCTGGATCAGTGCGTTCTCCGACCGGAAAATAATGGGCCCAGTAAATTCAGTTTTATCGTGGTCATTGGTTATAGACGAAATCTTCGATGAGTTACCAACTTTTAGATTTGAGATAAGAAGATATGCTCTAAATCAAGTCTGATCCTAGTGCTTGCAGGAGGACCTGAAAATAAATCCACACAAAGTGGTTATAGTACCATTCACAAAAAAGAAGGAAGCTATATGTAGTGACATCCACATTAAGAGAAGCACAAATCGTCGACTCAAGTAAAATCATTCTGTGGCCTAAATAAAACACCTACGCTAAAGCTCATATTCAACAGGGGGAGACAGAGCAAAGAACCTCGCATTAGATCAACGCTCCAAAACTTAATCAATCAAGAAGTTTATTACTTTTTCAGCCTTTAAGGCAATATACGAAACATGCATCACAGCTTTATTTATCGGCCACGACCATCATCGTACCACCTCCCAAAGATGGGCAAAGTAGATAATGATAAATGTAGGTTCTGCTCGGAAAACAGGGTAACCATCGAACACATCATGTGGCTCAACAAAAGATATTACCACCTCGAACAGGCGCACCTGGAACTGATTGATGTTAGACTCATAGGTCCCAAGAAGCTACTAAGTTAAGGACGAAAAGATTAGGAGGACTCGCAATTGATCTTATAGGTCGCTACGAAGTGAGGCACTGAATGCTTGATGGACCCACTAACAAACTAATCTAATCTCAGTATCTATGATTGTTAAAGTATCTACCTGTTGGTCGATTTCACAAGAGATTCTCTAAAAATTAGCTTCTTAAATTGATGTAGATTTCACAAGAGATTCTCTAAAAATTAGCTCCTTAAAATGATATAGTTTCAATATTTAACTGAGAAAATCTTTCAAGAAGTTTTACTGTTTAATGTGTCACGTATACGACAAATTTTCTAATTTTTAAAAGTAGCACTTTCAGAGTTGAATATGATAATAAGGTATTGTTATCTTTTCACCATCAAAATATATCACAATGGTCTATAGTTAAATTTGATACTGCCATAAGAACTCCTACAAGTCAATTTAAGACAGGAAGAATGATCGTTCGCTAGCATTTCATGCTAAGGAATCAGCTATTTCGTTTCCTCTAGTCCTGACCGATGTCAACATAACTCTGTAAAATATTCCACCAATTTTTGAGCCTCCTGTAGCAGCTCACACCAGCTTAACATAATCGTTTTCTTTCAGATTAACGTTTCATTTTTGTTGCATACCGTTAGAGTCAAAATACATCTAAATAGTAACGTTTATTTGTTAATTTATCTCGTGCTTTAAGCTGGCGAAAAAACCAAACCAACATTATCTTCGAATCCAACTGCCCTGCTACGACTGAAAAATTCAGTTTAAAGATTGTTAGCCTCCTTGCATAATCGTAAGATGGTATCCAACCCTCTCACTACTGAAACTTTGCTCCGGCAGTACAGTCTACCCTGTGTATGATCAGATAGGTGGCCTGACGAGTCTAAGACAGTCGAGCACATTTAAAATTTGGAAATTACTCACCCAATTGTATAACACATTGTTACATTAACTAATTCAGTTTATTGAAAACAAAATTCCACATTATTTGGCTCTAGTATCCCGATATATTTTCTCTTTTTTCATATCAAATTTTCAAACATTTTTATACTCTTTCCCTTTATAGAACTCTTAATAAACCTGGACGTGTACATGAACATTTACTTAAACATCATATAAATAAATGAAAACGTACGAACGATTACTACATAAATGTTATTGTTTCCCAAAATACACTAGAAATTGTTATTTTAACAACTATGTCGCGCCCTAATGTTTATCTAAGTCTACGCAAATGCGTATATACTAATATAAGTTGACATTTGGAATTTACAGAGCAGAACGTGTATTCATAGTAGATTTAGAATTAATCGAAAACTTGTTATTGAACTTACTGTCTTAAAACTAAACAAGTATGTACAAAAATATAACTTCCAAAAAATAACCTACACATAATATGCACCTAAAAAAAACAAATTTTTATAAAAATATCATACCAAAAATATATTATGCGTAGATCAAAGCACGTGGCTTTTACGTCAAAGACATTCCTTAACTCGTTCTTGCATATTTCATGCCATATCATCTACACTACGGCAATATACGTGTATACGGCAATCCTAGAAAATGTCCATGCAAAGATGGCTCTGGTGTTCTTGTAATTTATTCTACAGTTATTCACTTGAAACACAATGGGTGGCTTATTATATCTCGCGCGCTTACAGCCACCACCGAGCAGTATTAACATAATTCTCAAACTTTACACTATTATACGAACATGCTCTGTTGTTTGTTAATGAATTTTAAAGACGCTGTAAGCAGCTCCGAGCTCACGAGCACTTTAATAAAGAATTAAAAAAAGGAAGCTTTTAGTCTATATACTTGAATAGCTACATAAGTGGTAATAATATTAGAAAGGGGATTGTATCTAAGTTATTGTTTCGTCTGTTCTGATATTTAAGTAAATCCCGATAAAATAATATGTGTCGTGACAACAATTTATAGCCACGCATCATACCAACTTTATATAATCCTGAAACAGTGAGGATACTTTGAATGAAACATGGTACAATCTCGTTCGAATATAAAGGTTTATTTACCATAATTTATTTTCCAAAACCTGAACAAGCATTTGCTGCACTAGCTGAGCGAAGGGAGGAAAAGGGGGAGGGGGCTGTTGCACTTTTCTATACTTTTAAAACCAACTAATTGTTAAGAGTGACTACCGCGTATGCGATCTGAGATGCCACTTTCGTTCTAATCTAAAGACTTTTGTAGCACCCAAGCATAATCGTGGCGTTGTCAAGAGTCAAGACTAACTTCTGCAATTATTTGATAATTTCTTTCCGATTACTGCAAAAAAATGATTAACATCATATCTGCTTTTCAGCAGCTTTTATTAATAAAGTTACAAATGGGGTGATGGGAGACAAACCGACAATGTAGAAGGGACAAGACATTTTTAAATGAAGTAGAAAAAAAATGGATAGAATTAACTATCGTTTGATTACCCCAAATGATTTTGCCGAGAACTTAAACCAGATCTTAAGTTCCATAAAACATTTGTTGTTGCCAAATAGACGATTGAATCAAATATTGATATAATTTGGTATGCTGGATTTAAAATGACATCGTTGTCAAAGACCATTTTGATCAAATTCTAACCAACCTCCTCGACAACTAAGATTACTTTGTTTCCACAGCTGTTTACGTTTAGGGCGATGCTTTTTAGAAACACTTGAGGAAATCAATTCAATGAAGATTGAACCCTCCACTCACCCCATCTTTTAATCTGTGTATGCTGTTCCTTGATAATCACCAATGGTTATTAAGATACTCCAGACATATGCACCATTTTTCTACTGTTTCTTTTCTTCTGTAATTTAATTTGTCTTCTCTGTGTTGTTCCGAGTCTTAAATTAAGATGCTTTGAGAAGAAAAAATTCAGCCAATTCAGTTTGTCATTCTTCTTGGGTCAAGATATTCTTTTACTAAATATAATTTTTTTCTATTGAATCTTTCGTTGTGGATAGAACATTTACTTCTAAATATTTTGCCACAATTATCTCACCAAATGTCTCTTCAAGTTATTCGTAGCGTTTACCCAAAGTTGACAAAGATTTCGCTGTCGCTAACCTCTTTTTTCATTTATAAGAAGGAAGCGACTGACAATATAAAGGATGTAACATATCTCTTGCACTTTTTTTTATCTCGCTGGTATGACCTGGAATATTATCTTTAGAAGAGAAATGTTTAGGATTTTTTAACAAATAAAACAAAGCATGAGTAACATTTTGGAATTAATTAGAGGATGTACACAATGTTGCAAACAATTGTTTTTAATTCATAGGTTAAGAAAATTTCAACTTTAAACTTGATTATGGACTTCATTTATAGATGATCTACAACAATCTGGAGACGACGATTTCGTAAAAAATATCATTTCCCCAAAAAATGTTAGTAACGGTAGTAATTCCTACTACTATTGGTCCACTACTACACAATTGAAGGACTCATATTTCTTCGTATGTAGGTATATGTCTTGCGATCTTTTCGACTGACTTTTGAGTAATATAGAAACATCTGAATGCCAATATAGTTCAGCCAAAACAACGCAAAGAATGGTTCCATAATAAGTTATATAAACTCCGACCAATGGTTCATTGGTCATCTTCCAGAAAGTGTTATCAATTTAATGACTATCAAAGTATCGACGAGTCTATGGTCTATGAAATTTAAGGGCAGAATTGGCCAGACCGCCACCTCTGATGATGGTTTAAAATAGAAGAATATGAAATCTGGATATGTGTCACAGTTTCAAACCGAGACAGTTCTGCTACGAAATTTATTGGAGGAAATACCGAAAATAATTACAATACGTCTACTACAACTCAAAAGTCCAGAAAATGGTTTTGGCAGTTTTTAGATATGGGCATCGTAAATGCTTTTACTGATCTATCTACTCCTAAAAGAAAAGGAGAATTCAAAAATGGTCTCAAATGATTGCTGGTTATTTAAATGTGCCTGCCTAAATATTTATGAAATCGGATAAGTTTAAAAAAAAAATTTTGAAATGAGAGTTTACAATCTAGATATCCTTCATGTTATTGTGTAGTTTGGGTCTAGGATTACGTCTCTATCTAGCACCATGCCTAAAATATTCAGTTTTCTTTGCAAGTTTTACTGAATGGGTATATCCGGAGAAACAATCTTTTTAGACCGATATTGAAGTAGAAACCCTTAAAATGTAAGCCAAACTCAAGCAAAAGTGAAGTTTTTCGAATTGTTAAGTAGGGTCAAAACAAAAAAATACCGACAATAGGTGCTCATGGTATATTGTCGAAAATCACCCTGAGAGTGACTGCAATGAAAATAGATCAAGTATTAGAAGCGGATCATGTGGTTTCGATCTTCTAGGTCTCGTCAGCGCATCTACGAAAGCAAGATCTAATTTCGTCGCTCTTCACATTCAACTTTTAATTGTATAATACCCCCGACAATGGACTAATTCCAACCTCAGTAACCTCTAGTGGGCAAGGTAGGAAGTAGCACACCGCAAGGCATTACACAACCCAAGTCGGTTATAGGTATTTTTTGGTTTTTATATTGTGGCATTTCTTGACGTTTTCATATGTTATGTAGAGTGTGTAAACAATTTATTCAAATTTTGACAACTGATATCAAAAAAAAAACGTTTTTAATAATAAAATTGTTATCTATGTAAGAAGCTCTCGAAGAAAAAGAACATTTTTACGACAGAGGGTGGTTCCAATTTCTCTAGATTTTAAATAAACAAAGTGAGTTCAAAGATTTTTTTTTCCATTTTAGTTTGAATCAAGTTGTTGAACTACTTGTGTATGTAAGATCTCTAAAACGTTATTTCTCAAGTTTGGCTCGCATTTTGTTGATAAGATTGCAAAAAATTAAGTTTCTACTTCAATATCTCACCAAAAATATATTTCTCCGTGCATATCAATTCGGTAAAAATTTAAAAAGAGATTAAACATTTTAAAAATGGTACAAAATAGAGATATTAGTTAGCTTGCTTAAAGCCAAACTTTTATTTGAAATTTATACGATTAAAAAAAAATCACATTCATTGCACAAAAGTAAAATAAAGACATTATAGAATTCGTTGACAATCCCGCAGTAACAGATGACATTTTAATTTCGTTATTAATCTATTTTTAAATGTTGTGGTAATTATGTGGAACCAAGTTTTTTTGTTTTAGAAAAAATGATGATATCAATGAAGCACTTTATGTGTGGTGGGTGCTTAGTGCTTGGAAGAGTAATTCTAAAGCATTATATCGACACTATTTGAATAAAGCGCAGAATTCCATAAAAAATAACCCACAACTTGTGTACAGTCTGTTCCAAAATTAATGTCGCTTGATGTGATGGAAGATACATTATTACTTCTGTTGCGAAACGAATGCACTAGGTTTGACCGACATTTATTTTAGAGCGCAATTACAATATTGATATTCATCAATCAAAAATTGTTTCGAGTTATAGGGAAGATGATTTTTATTGGATCTTTTAATTGCGAGGGTGACAAGCTTCATACTTAAGTACTATGCAGGTGCTTTAGCTGCTCCACTGAGTGTTCTTTTTAACTTGGCAATTAGAGCATGAACCGTCCTCGAATGCTGGAAGATTGCGAGACTAACAACCGTTTTCAAGAAAGGTGATATGAGATGTATTGAGAACTATCATCCTACAGCGATTATTAACAATTTTGCCAAGGTATTCGAAAAATGTCTCTTTTCCATCATTCCTCCGCAAATAAGATCCACAACTACTTCCCAACATGGTTTTATCAACAAACGATCGACTGTTACAAACCTCACAATCTTTACTCAATATTTGTGTGAAAGGATATAAATCCAAAACCTTTTGTTCTACATCTAGTGTCCCACAAGGAACAAATCTAGGACTATTTCTTTTTACTGTGTTTGTTAACAATATTGCAGAAGTTCTGGACTGTCATAAATTGCTTTATGCCGATGATTTAAAAATATTTTAGCCTATTAACGATACTAGCAACTGCCTTCATCTTCAGAAACAATTAGATGCACTTCAGGCATGATATATCGACAATAAGTTACATTTGAATGTTCCTACATATAAAGTTATGACGTTTACTAGGAAAACAACGCCAATGAACTTCAATTATATTTTGGATAACACTCAACTTGAGAAGTGCACTGAATTGAATATATTCAGAAAACTTCAGCTCTTCTTGAAGACCAATCGCCCTATGACACCTTACCTACTGATGCCACCAAGTCTATTCAAAATCAATCCAATAAAATTGTTAAAAATGTGCACATTAACAACCATATAGATGATATCAGTTATAAAAAATTAACTTGCTACAGTGGTACTCAAAAAATACATAAAAATAATGTTCCGTTTCGTGCTATTGTATCTTTTGTTGAATCTCCTATACATAACCTCTCCAAGTATATGGCGGATATTTTAACAAATTCCTTCAAAGATGAAACCACTTTCAACATCCTCGATTCTTTTGCCTTCTCGAGTGAAATACAGGACTCATCCATGCCAGATGGTTTTGTACTGGTGTCCTTGGACGTTGTTTTCCTCTTCACCAACGTAGAGCTATATCTCGTTAATAATATCCTTTCACAGAATTGGCACATGATAAGTTAGTATACATCTGTTGAATTGAATTCTTAATATCATAACATTCTTAACCGACTCTTCCTCTTTCACCTTTGGTGACAATTACTTGAAACAGGTTAAAGGCACACCCATGGGCAGCCCTCTTAGCCCTATACTCGCTTGCATCGTTATGGATGAGCTATTGTTAATATGCATCGACAAATTAGATTTTGAACTTCCTTTTCTATACAAATATGTGGATGGTACAATAACAGCTGTTCCACAAAACCATACTACTTCCATACTTGAAGTATTCAACAAATACCATGAGGACATACAATTCACTATAGAGTTAGAGAATAAAAACTCTGTTCCTTTTCTCGATAGATACCCTTGTCATCAGACAGGCAGATCAACGGATTATCCTTGACTGGTACAACAAGCCTACCTTCTCGGGCAGATATATTAACTTTTTTTCGAACCATCCCCTGAATCAGAGACTTAATATCATTACAGCAGTGAAGGATCGTTCCTTCAGAGAATTAAAACCCGGCTCCTATCGTTCCGCCACACTGTTAGTCAGCCGTCTAACCACTGCGGCTATCGACCCATTTTAATGATAATAAATAGAAAAATATATCTTGCATAGCTGTTGGAAGATAAATTCAAAGCTGTTGCATTTATTTGCATTATGTAGCATTTATTATAACGCTAGCAATAATTTTCTTCTAAAATGAGACCTTAATCTTACCAAACTAAATTATTAGCTCTGTTATAGTGGAGCTTTATCCATCATTCCGTTTCTCCATCTCGAGTAAAACTCCAATAAATCTTCCAACTATAACATCCCGCAGATTTTAAAACGCCATCAGAAATGCGAAGTAATTGAAAACGGAAACACGAGATTCCATCCGCACACACACTCACTTACTTGCCTATTCCGCTTTAACACGAGCATCAAGTAAGCAAGTCGTTGAATAGCGCAACACCCTTCCTTTGTTCACGTTCGGATCCCTCTCTCGCATATTTTCCTACCGCATTTAATGAGGTTATTCCTGAACGGTTAGAAACGGAGAACATTTGCATAAAATTTTATCCGTATAGAACATGATTCCCTCCGGCTCATGCTTTTCTATCGACTAGGAAACGATACACGATACGAGAATATGCCCGAAACATATAATCAGCACCAATGTGACACTTAACCTTCGACTAATACGGCATGTGATAGCAATTTCGCTGAACGCGTACATTGTTTAGGAATCTGGTGAAGGTTGTATAGGGTTGTGGTGTTAAGACCCTGGTTAAATTTCGCCTTGGCCTAGCCTACTCCATTCCCGATTCCATCCAAAGACAGTAATTCCGCTACATAAACAGACTTAAAGTTATCGGCACGTAAATGGAACAGCTTGAATTGTATGGAGGGGATGTGGGATAGAAAGAGGATTTCGAGGCGGAATCACGCCCAGCAGGGACAATTATTTCGGATCGTCTAGTTTTATATAACGTTTTGCCCGAGCACTAATGGGACCGATGGGACCGAAAATGAGTCTCACGAAAGCATGTGCTTGGCGATTATTACGTGCTGTTTTTCTTTTTCGTAACTGAAGAAATTGCCAGACTCGCACTTTCAGCTGCCTATTACCAATGATTATATCGATAATCGTAGGAGTTAATTGCAATACAAGTTTAATGAATTCACTTCTACGTATCTTAACTAGTTAAGTGTATGTAGAAGATGGTTTAGAGAATACCTGTGCTTATATGCCAATATAGATTTAAATATAACCAATTGCAATTTCAATAAGAGTACCATATTTTAAAGGTCGAGTTTTTTGATTTGGTCGGACTTTCCTATTTTATTTGAAACGATGACGTTGGTAGTCATTTTCGGTACAACGAGAAGGCTATCAAAATATTTTCGTTAACAGTGATTCAAGGAAAAGCTTGGGTGTGAATATTTTCAGTTTTGTACCAGCGATGATGCTTTATCGACAGTTTTTTAAAAGAGATTGTGCTGCGATGCTTTGGATATTAACCTTTCCACGTCGGAGATCGGAAAATCTCATTAGTCGGAGTGGGATACAAATGTATCCCAAGACAATTTTGTGATTTTGTGAAGCAAATGTGGTCAATATTCATATAGAACTTCATAAAAATAATAGAACATAACACAATATTTAATGTTAAATCAAAACTATTTGAATATATTATATTGAACAAATTGTTGTGGTCGTTTTGATACTATGTAATGTACAAACATATTTATTACACATCTGACAAGACTTTCTGGTTTTCTTGTCATTTTTCTTGGACAAAATGCGCAACCTTTTTGGTGCACTTGAAAAAGACGAAGAGGATGGGTGCACTTCATCTTCGTTTGGCACTACAAGCCTGATCGCATCTATTACACGTTTATGCAAGAGAGTATTTTGTAGCCTCTCTATGCAATTTGGGTTTGGATCTTGTGCTAGCTCCGGGTTTTTAGTAGTACATATTATGTAACTATTTGTGGCTGCAATGTCGATAAAATTTTGAAATAATACATAGGCCATCTCTTTAATCCTCTATTTGTGGGATATTCGCTCACCATTTTGTCTATAGTACCTATCCATAGTTCCTTTTGTTTGATTATAATGTAGTCTGATGTGGGGTTTATAGTCTACATCTTCACCTCCTACTCTACTGTCATGATGTTCTGTGCTCAATACAATTACTGCTTTACCCTTTTTAGGAACATAGGAGTAGTAGAAGATCCCTTTTCCTTCTGTAGGAGTATGGGTCATCCGAGGATGTTATTGACAATTGAAAGGAAGATTAGGTCATCAGCCTAACGCAGTACACTTGTATACTTTTGTTTCGCATATTGTATCCACCAATTCGTTCCAATCCCTTTTATTCTGCGCTATTATCTTCAGATCGTTCCCGGTCTTATTTATTCGGTAGTGTTGTGATTGCGTACTTCTTTTCCATAAGATCATAAGAGGGCGGCCTCTGCGTCTTTTTCATGTCCTATCCATCTTCTTCCTACGGTTAATTGTCACTTCGATTAACTTTTGTTGGCTAATATTCCACAGTGCTGCGTTTGTGATTATGTTTGGTCAGCAGATTTCCATAATTCTTATTAAACATTTATTGATGAAAACTTGGATTTTTTGCACGTCTCCCTTGTTTAAAACCCATGATTCACATCCATAAAGCAGTAAACTTTTGATATCTGTATTAAATAGTCTCAATTTAGTTCTTGTTGTCGTGTCTTTCGATGCCCACAGTTTCCTCAGGCTGTTGTACGCCGACTGTGCCTTGCTTATTCTGGTTTGTATATCTTTGTGACAGCTGCCTTTCTCTTCCATAAGGCTTCCCAGATATGTGAAATCGTTTACTTTTCCAATGTGGATATCACTTATTGTTATGTCAGTTTGGTTTTTGTTATTAATAGTCATGATTTTAGTTTTGTCTGGATTGATTGTTAAACCAATTTCTTTAGACTTTTCTGTCAGTGTCTTTATTTTTTCTGCATGTGGTTTAGTTTCTCCATCATTAGACATATGTCATCCGCAAATTCAAGGTCTTCTAGGTGTTGTCTGAATCTGAATCCATTGTATTTTTCATTACCCAATCTATTGCTATTACGAAGAGGAGCGGGGACAGCACACAACCTTGTCTTACTCCGCATCTAATGTTGATCTTTTCTGATGACTGTTTATTTATTCTCATTTTTACTCCATAGTCTTGGTGTAGCAATCTAATCATACGTATTATTTTCTGGGACACCTTGTATTTTTATAGAATATTCCAAAGCTTTTTTGGGTCTATTTTATCAAATGCCTTTCAATAGTCTATAAAAATGAGGTTAGCTTGAACCAGTTCTGAAACCAGCTTGGTTATTTCTAAGTGTCGATCGATTGCAATTCTTACCCTGTTTAATATAATATGCGCCATTATTTTGCTAGTATTGTTTAATAGTGTAATTGTTCTCCAATTTTCACACTTTGTTCTGTCTTCCTTTTTTGGTATTGTGATGATATTACCCCCCTTCCATTCGTGTGGAATTATTTATTCTTTTCAATTTTTTTTGTATTCAGCATGTCATGATTTCTACATTTGTATTTAAGCCCATCTATTATCTATCTATCTCTCTATTTCCAGTTCTTCGTATATTGTTTCTTTGTTTCTTATTGTTGATTGGTTTCGGTCCTCATCATACAATTCTCCTATGTATTTTTGCAATCTTCTTAATATATGTGAGTCGGACGTTAATATTTCTCCTTCATTATTTCTTATTTGTCTATGATATGTTAATTTCTTTCCGGCTAGCTTTTTTGTTATGTTATATAGGGTTCTCATGTCGTTCTGGACAGCTGCTTTTTCTGCTTCTTTCAGTATTTCCTCTGTAAAGTTCCTCTTGTCGTTACGGACCGCTTTTTTATTTGTTTGTCTTATTGCGTATACAAAAATTTCATGTGTCCTTCCTTCGTTTAAGATTCTTATCTTCAATTTTCTCCTTTCTTCTTTTTCCACGTGCCTTTGGACATCCACTCCTTGATGTGTGTTTGTTTTCCTCCAAGTACTTTTGTTGCGGTGTTATTTAGCATTGTGGTGTATTTTTTCCCATATTTGATTAACAGTGTATTGTCTTAGATCTCCTAGTTTGTTTCTTTGTACTTCTAGTTCTTGTGTATATTGTTTCTGTATTTCTGGAAAATTTGTTAGCCACTGTATGTTCCATTTATGTATTTTCTCTTTCGTACTTTTATTGTTTGTGGCTTTTAACTTTATTTGAAATTTAGATCTGACTAATATGTGGTTCCTGGGGATATCCATGTTACCTTATGTATTCTTTTGTGCCGAAAACGGCTTCCCACTATGGTCAAATTGTTGGTCGCGCAGTACAACATATGAACATAGGAATCTTACGAGATTAAGATTTTTTTTCTTTGTCTTTATTTGGTTGCAATATTTGTGGTATTTATTTCTCATTTTGTCGGAGTGTACCATATAGTGTAATATGTAGGTATGTAAACTACCTCATCGCTTTCACTAGATTCATTGACGTCCTCTACATTATCTTCAATCTCTGATGTAACCGATATGCAATCATTTTCCATAAATTCCCCATCTGATTCGTCTAACCAACGTAATGCTTGCACACAATCACTCCCTTTTAACAGATCGAGTGTAACTCTTTTAGCCATGATTAATGTCACTGCTTCAATTATCACTCCGTTACAAACACTACAGTACAATACCGCCAGTTGAAGCACGTTTGGCGTTTTAAATCCAACAACTACGATTAACCTATAGGATATAGGGGCGTGGTTACATCGACAACGGAGTGGGATACAAATGTATCCCAGTACAATATTGATTTTTTTTCTAAGTTGGAAGGAAGCTAGCTTAGTGCGAACGAGAAAAGAAATAAACAAATTTTAAAAAGAAAAGAATCATGTTTGCTGGGATACAAATGTACCCCGGTCCGGCTTTCAGACAGCAGCCTTCCCATAGGTACGGGTAAACACAGTTTAGTCTTTTTCCGTACCTATGAAAGAGGTTAAAATGTGTTTTCTTCTTAAAAGCGTTTATCCGTCTTTAGTTACTAATTGCTAGTTATAAACCCGTACCTAGTTTAAACAATTTTGCCGAGAGTCAAAGATAAGTTAGATTAGGTAAAGACCTAACGGACAGGAAATGTGTTGGATCATGAGGTAAAGCTTTTGATTGTGTTACTGACAATATTTTAATTAATAAATTAAGCTGTTTGGATTTAATGAAGCATCTCTATCGTAGTCGTCGTCATATTTAGCCGATCATATTTAAAGTATGTCATACAAGGAATTTACATTCCGGGCTACCACGAGGCTCGAACTTGGGTCCTTTGCTTGCGAAGAACCTATTTGCAGATAATTTTTGGTCCTCGATCATTTATATTTACCCTCTAGCAAGTCATGGATTATTTCTTCAAAATATATGTCGATATGTTCTGACAAATAAAACTCCTCTGTCATTAATGCATTTGTTAATTGACACTTAAAAATGTTTACAATAAATCATAAAGTTTTTTTGATCGAATCATACTTTAGAAATGGTGTAAAATTAGAAAATGGAGAATGGTCGTACTCCTTGCAGCCTTGTATAGAAGAATTTCGGGCAGAATTTCCAAATTTTCCAACAACATATGACAGTTTGCGGCAATTAATTCAAGAGTCAGTGGTTAAATTCCGTGAAACAGGGTCTGTATCCCGAAAACCAGCTGCTGGTAGACCACTAAAGCGGACAGTTGAAAATATAGCAGATGTTGAGAAACGAATAACTCAAGCACTTAAGAAATCGATTCGTAAGATTTCACAACAAACACAACTGTCATATGGGACCTGCCAGAGAATTACGCCAATCGATCACGTAACCAGACTTAATTACTGTCAGTGGTCTAGTGAAAATCCGCATGAAATTCTTGAAACACCCTTGCATTCACAAAAAATAGGTGTTTGGCTTACTGTTTCTCGTAGACGGATTATTGGTTCAATATTCTTTAATAATATGATAAATGCAGAACGATATCGCAATAATTTATTGCTATCATTTGTAATTCAATTACATGATGATGAACTCTATGCGAAATATTTCCGGCAAGATAATGCAACAGCCCATAAGACAAGAGAAACGATGGAATTTTTGCATGAATTCTTTGATAATCGAATAGTAAACTTCTCACCATGATCTCCGGATTTAACAATTATGGACTATTTCATTTATGCACATCTAAAAAATAGAGTATTTACGAATCGTCCACATACAATTGAAGAATTTATTCGAAATGTCTGTGAGGAAATTACACCACATAATTTAACGAATGCCTTCAATAATATGGGACGAAGAGTGGAGCTATGTGTAGAAAATGAAGAAGCTCACTTTGAACATTTATTGTAGCTGTTTCTATTATTAAACTTTTTATTTTTTCAACTGGAACGTTTGTATGTAATTATTTGTTAAAACGACAAAACCTAATCTGTCATCAGTATAACATAACCTATATCACACACACGCTGCAAAATAAGCTAATTTACCTTATAGTATCCAACTTAAGGTTAAAAAAGAAAAATGTCATTGCCTTCTAGAGGGTAGAAATATATGATCATATGGTACCTAAATGTTGTCTTGTGTCATACACGAGGAATACCAACCTCACAATTTATCCGTATCGTTTTTGATGCAGACGTTATAACGAGATGTAGCTCAATTAAAGTCTTAGGGCACTTTCAAGAATTGGGCTGCCTTGCTAATATCGTTCAACGGCTGGGCACCTTCTAAGGATTTTTTCTATAACTTTTAAAGATCATTGGTCGGGATATACGTACTCATATAATGCACTCAATAATCGTTCAGCGAATTTAGTTGTCAAGAAAATATAAGAATAGGTATCTCTAATTCTCAACCGCAGACTCCACCTCTTAATGTAGGCAAATCTATTACTACCGAGCCATTTTTTCAAGTTTGAAAACAAAAAATGATCCAAGTGGCTAAATATGGCCAATAAGGTGGGCTAGAAAGAAATTCAAACTTTAATTCATTGACTTTAGCCATCGCGATAACGCACGTGCGAACTGGTGCATTGTCTTGATGAAACACTTTCTTTTTTCGCCAAATCCGGCCATTTCATGTTGAGGTCATCACTCAAACGCTGCAATATTTTCTCGCATAATACTCACCGTTGATTGTTTTTCCTTTCTGAAGATATTCAATGAAAATTATCGCATGTGAATCCCAGAAAATTGACCGGTAGATAGAACTGTCTTCATCTTCTTTGAACCAGATTCTCTCCTTTCAGTACACTGTTTTGACTCTTCCTTGGTCTTAGGTGTGAAGTGATGGATCCATTTTTTATCCATGGTTATGAATTGATGCATAAACTCTACTTTATTGCTGTGAAACTTCGCCAAACACTCGATTGAAATATCCTCACGACGTTGTTGTTGTTTTTTTTTATAATAATAATAATATATTTTATAAAGTATTGCTTGCAACTAGTTCTACTATTCAAACAATTCATAATACTAATTGCTCTTTTTTTGAATTGTAAATGCTCTATGCATATCGGAAGAAGAAGAAGTACGTTTATAGTCGATTGTTAAAATTTGATATTATTCACCTGGACTATACTTTTATTATTATAATTAACGGGTCGATGGCCGCAGTGGTTAGGCGGCTGACTATTCTCGCCCAGTTATAAACTCAATAAATTGCGATTTCTTGTTATTTATAATTATTTTGTTATTTTGTAGGTAATCGCCAACTATTTGCAAGACATTACAGGCGCAATAATTTATTCCTACCCTGTCCTCTGAACTCACTATCAAAGACGTCTCATCGGCAAACATTATGGCATTATCAACTCTTATGTCATTTACATACATATATTATGTATAGAAGAGGCCCAAGTACACTATCTTGAGGTACTCCCCTATCCATAACCAGCCTTTGTGAACAGTACCCGTTTACCTCAACATAATGTTTCTTGTGAACCAAGTAACTTTTAAACCATTCGTGTATGTTACCTCGAATACCATAATTATATAATTTCTTTAGTAATAGTTTATGCTCAAACGCAGATCAAAAGCTTTAGTGATGTCCAAAAATATAGCCAAACAAGTGTTTCCGTTGTCTAGTCCCTTCTATAGTATTTTTAAAAATTCGACTACTGCTTGGGTGGTGGAACGTCCCTTTCGGAAGCATAAGTGGAAATTCCTAAATAAATTGTTTTTTTCAAAAAAGTTTATTAATCTATTTGCCATCGCCTTTTCAAATATTTTAGAAAAAGAACTCAGAACTGAAATGGGACGATAGTTTTCTACGTATGTCCCAGGTCCACCCTTATGAAGAGGTTTTATTTTCGCGGTTTTTAACATCTCAATTATTCATTGTGAATAATCACTGCACCCGTCTCGCTTATAGCTTGGGCATGCCCAAGTGTTCAGTCAATATGCAATTTTTTCTTTACCATTTCTCGCGTGGTCACCTCATTTAATCGACCACTGCGATGTTCATCTTGGCAGCTCGTACGGCCTCGTTTAAACTCTGCTACCCAATATTGTACTGTTGTAAACGAAGGAGCAAACTCCGCCAGAGTAGAATCTAGAGAGACATCTATGCCTTTATATTCTCATTATATATTGTATAGACAAACATTTCTCTGCCTTTCTACAATTCAAACCAGTGCAGAAATAATAATACTTGAGATAACTTCCAACTACACACACCTGACATTTACCTTCATACAAAAGAAAGAATTCTGAAACAATTATTACAATTGGAACGTGTTTTTTTCTATCTCCCCTTTCTGTTTTATAGCAGACACTATACCGACCCCATTTTCTTTGGGAAATACCCCGTTAACGCTACGAAAACGAAAGCGAGCATAAAAAGACGTTTCTGGAAGAAGAACTCGCGGAAGAACATCAAAAGGGGGCAAAAAAGAAGCACGAACGCAAAAAGCGCGTAAGAACGCTTCAAAGGATGATATCTCAGATGTTGTGCTCCTGCCTCAAATAGCAGGGCTTTCGTATTTTGGTTGCTGAAGTAAAAATAAACGTAAATATTCGATATTTCATTTTGATTGGCACTAAAAGAAACATATTACGAAAAGGATCCTATTACATTTTCCGCCTGCTTTTTTACGGTATTACGATCTTCAAGATTATTATCCCACGCTACATAATTTTCCACCTTAAGAGCTGAAGTTCTTTATACGAAACGATATACATTAAATTAGGTTATACGTACAGAATGTTCCCGTAATAATTGTTGAGTAAATATAAGGCTACGGCTACTGAATAAATTTGAAATAACTGTTTCTTCTCCTTGACTGTTCACTTACGTCGTTTCCGTGAAGTTTTTTATATTTTATTTTCAGAAGGGTTAGACTTACGGTATATCGAGTTATCTAGATAACTTTCCAAAAGCTAAAAATCTGGCAAAAATCATCACTCAAGTGTTGTTTAATAGACACCGAGTTAAATAAATTATTTGAGGATATTCTACGTACAGGGGGAACTTCTAAATTTTTAATTAAGATGTACGGCGGATAACATCGAACTTCCTAATTGAATGTATAGAATGAACGACGACTAGGGATGGACTTTTCCACCCGCGTCTCTCCAGTATTTGGTTCCCATTCCTTCTTCTATTCACTCTTCCGGTTCCCTTTTTGCATTCCCCTTGACGGCGGTGTAAGTAGAAATTTCGTTAATTTAATTGGAAACTTGTTTATGCAAACGATCTTTTTCGCTGTTCTGGTCTGGTCTCTACTTCATTCCGTTGCATCCGACTTGGCGGGCTTGATTTTTGCGAGATGGAAAATGCGGTCGCAAACGCCTCTAGACTATACGGGCCTCGATGTGTTGTAGCTTCCCTCTGGGAAATTATCAAGATTCCGAAACAAACTTCGCTTAAAAATAACCCGGCGGGTTTGCGGGGTTGTGGGAACTATCTTCGCCTGTCGATATATGTACGCTTTATCTACTGATCTCTTCCGTTTCGGTTTAGAAGGGAAAAGTTTAACGTCTTGTATAGCGTGTTCTTCAAAGATTTTGTTTGGGGGAGTTCGTACAGTCTTGTAGAACAGTTTAGTCGATGCAGTACACTGTCTAATAAAAAGTTATATCCTTCTGATTTCTTAAATTTTATTATTATTTTAATTATAGATGCATTGTTAAAATTGTGATAGCTTATCAAACAACGCGTAGACTTCGTGTTTTCAAATTCTCTGGCCTTTTACGCCCTTGAACCGCAAATACCACCGGCAATGCGAAACGTATGAATGAAATGAGTTTGAGTGATGACCACATAAAAATAAGGGCGGATTCAGCAGAAGCAAACAGTTGCCGACGGTATTGGTAGCACTCTGATGCGATTGGTTGCAATTTGAATTTCAACCAATCATACCAAAGTGCTACCAATCCATCAGCAACTATTTTGAGATTACGGGAGAGGAGAGCTGGACCGTTACACTTATGCAACTAATTATTTATCGACAAAATTTTTGTGTAATAATTTGTCATACCCGATATATCCACAAACCCATGACCGACTGAAGAATCGGCAAACTAAGTAATCGTGTCGTTCATCTTCATCACAACGCTATTCCTCATTAAATTTGTGTCACTCAAAAGTTGCTACAAGATTTCTGGTAAGAATTCTGACTTGACCATCACCTTTTCGGTTCTTTCAAACGAGAGCTAGGCTTGAAATGTATCTATTAAAATAAATAAAAATTTTAAAACCTCAAAATTCGAAAAACGATTCTTTTTGCAGAGTTTGGACTTTGGACTCGCTGCTCTAGCTCCAGATGTTTGCGGAATGTGTACTAAATTTAAAAAATCCAATAAGAAAAGACTGCATAAAGCTTAACTAAGTAGAATTAATAATATAAAAAATTAATATAGTTAGCAAATATGTACATCAATTACCAAAAATATGCAAAATGCATTTTGTTTAAGGCGAAGGCAAGGCTTGTACAGTTTTTGTTGTGTCGACATCTAATCAAAGAATTATCGTTTTCTATCCCCGGACAATCAGGCGAACCATGGTTCAAGGAAATTACTAAGCCATCTTAGATCTTTTGATCCAACTAACTTAGAAGACTGTTTTGCGAACAAACTGAAGAAATAGTAAAGTTGGAAAGCTTCGAAAATTAGGCAAAGATTGAAACCTGTACAAAATCAAAAAGCTTTCATAAGCCTTTGCGTTTTTGAAAATGATAGCGAGAGATTGGGCCTCTTGACAAAAAGAGGATGTAGCGAAGCTAACTGCATATTAAAAGACCAGCCTTTTACACTTCTTTTTGTGTCGACATATAATTAAAGAATTCTATTTTTTATACTTGGATTTGACAACCAGGCAAGCCGTGGTTCAAGGGAAATAGGATCCGCATTACTCGTCCATCTTAGATTTAATGACCTAATTAATTTAGAAGACTGTTTTGCGATGGTTGTGAGGCCCAAATAAAAACTCGCACATTATCCATTCATTTTCCACAACGAGGACAATCTTACCTGCCAACGGATCATGTTTTTGGACGTGTCGAAAAGAAACTGATGAAATACACCATAATTCTTAATCCTGTAGAATATAATGGTTTTTATAGTCAAGTTGGAAGAGTTCGAAAATTAGGCAAAGATTAAAACCTGTACAAAATCAAAAAGCTTGCACAAATCTTTTCGTCTTGAAAATTATAGCGAGAAATATTACCTCTTGATAAAAACAGGACGTAGCAAAAATAACTACATAATTTTTCTGTATCAATATACAAGGTGCATATAAAAGGTCTTTACACACGACTACTACATATTCCTTCGGCCAAAATAAGCCGATTTAAGTAAATTTAAAAATCGTTTTTTTATTATAAATTCAAAACGGCTTATGCGATTTTAATAAGATTGCGCATGCTCAGTTAGTATTACTGGACGAATGTTTTGAGAAAATATCAAGTAAATACTAATACCGGAAGTGAATAAAACACACATGGCTATTGTGAAAATTAACATATTTTTTTTGCTGTCTGTAGTAGAGACGCGAAATAATTTTTATTCGACAGAGTATTCAAAAACGATCAAATTATGTCTCTTGTAAAATTTTGCTAATGCTGCATAATCAGCGGTTGCAGAAGCAAAGCAACCGGTCTCCTGAAGACGGCAGCAAATGTTGGGTGACTTGGTATTCGACGATTTGGAAACTTTTCAGAATAGCGCCTAACACACTCTCCAGTATTTCCTTCATAAAATGCAAATACCAATAGCATATCGGAATATTGCATTGGTGTATTACCATACACCAATGCTACCAACTAACACTAATGACATTCTGGTATTTTAAATTTGACACTATTATTATGTAACCATGCAAAATTCATTTGTTTATCATAGAAATCACTGATTGGATTACCTTATGTTTTTTTCGAACGCACGACCATAAGTCCTTTTTTCCGTTTTTTTCGAAAACGAATAAAAATAGCAAAATTTTACAAGAGACATAATTTGACCGTTTTGAATACTCTATCGAAAAGAAATGTTAATTTTCGTAATGGCCATGCGTGTTTCAGTCGCTTCTGGTATTAGTATTTTCTTGAAATTTTTTCAAAACATTCGTTGAATAACTCATCATGCCAAATCATATTAAAATCGCATAAGCCGTTTTGAATTTATAATAAAAAAACGATTTCAAGATTTTAAAGAATATGTGGTAGGCGTGTGTAAAGACCTTTTACAGACACCTTGTGTAATTAAAGAATTCTGATTTCTATGCCTGGGTTTGAGAATCTGACGAGCCACGGTTGAAGAGAAATAGGATCCGCATTTTTAGCTCATCTTAGATCTATTGACCTAACTAACTTAGAAGACTGTTTTGTGATGGTTGTGATGCCCAAATAAAAATCTCCACATTATTCATTCATTTTCCACTACGAGGAAAATCTTGCCTGCCAACGGATCGTATTTTTGAACGTGTCGAAAACTAACTGAATAAATACAGTGTAATTCTTAATCCAGTAGAATATAATGGTGTTTATAGTCAAGTTGGAAGAATTCAAAAATTAGGCACAGACTGAAACCTGTATAATATAAAAAAGCTTTCATAAACCTCTTCATTTTGAAAATGATCACGTAAAACCTAGCGAAAATAGCTACATATTAGAAATCCTGCCTTTGTAAAACAAACTTTCTATGGAAAAAAATGATTGATTAATGATGTTCAATGGCAGAACCTTCCTGAATTGAAATTTTTCAAAACATTTTGGAAGAAAATGTCAGACTTAATGGGGTTTATGGAGGACTATGGGGTTTATCCAAAAACACACATCACCTTCAGATTGATGTGTTCAGAATTCAATTACAAAGTGATCTTTGATAGTATTGTTATCTCAATTACAAACGTTTTCTTGAGAGGAAACATACAAAAATAATATTTGTGTTGTTTCTTGGAGCAACTCCAAATAATCATAAACAGTAAAATCGAAATGTATCGATTTATTTAAACCCCACGGATTAAACAATTAGGAGCACAGGGAATCTCATTTCGGAAAATTATTAATTATATGATTTTACTCCGAATTCTGTAAAGAGAACAATCATATCGTTATTTATATAACCCAAAAGGAGTAGAAAGTAATTACGAGAAATGTCGTAGAACTTTATATCTGTGTTACACGTTCTGCATTCAATAAAGGTGTTACGTTAGAATCATAACAATAATAGTAATAATAAAAAGGTAATAATGACGACTGTAGTAATAGTAATAAAAGTAAGAGGAGGCGAATTCAAAGAGCAATTTGTAACGATGTGCTCGCTTAGGTATATTAAACAAGCTCGAAATTGGTTTGAGTTTAAGCGTCAAATACGGTGTAAAAGTCTCTGTGATTAGGATATACCCTAGATTGTGGAAATCTCAACTAGAAATAAAAATAAATATTGTTAAATAGTGCAATTTAAAATATCCTTTATTATTTTGCAGTTTGAATTCGACAATATGTATAAAACACGTTTGCCTTGACACACTTTTATTAAAATTCCAATGCTTTAAATCGATTTTTTTTTATCTCACCCGGAATTACCGAACTCTCCAAGAAGAGCGTCTCGGAGAGTTAAGATACACCACTTCTTTTCTCTTCGGATCCGCGTTCTTTCACAAGAATTTGATTAAAGTGCTGTTTATACATGAAAGGACGAGCCCGGAGAATTGAGAGAAAAATTTTAGACGAAATTTTAGCGAGGCGAATTTTTACCAAATTCTTCTATATTAAAAAGTTTCTGTGTCTTCGCTGCTGATTAATCTAAAAATTTGAAGCTAAAATTACTCAAATTAGTTTGCGCCTTTTTGATCTCCTTGACGTACGTCCGTCCGCTAATTAGTTAAAATTAATCTAAAACAAATCGAATTAATCGAGAGTATTTTCATGAAAAAAAAAAACCCAAAAAAATTTGTAAAAGTCGGTTTGGTTAATAATATAATGTACCTATTACGTAACATAAACACGATATCTAATTCCACATCATTTACTAAATAAGCAATAATAATAGAGTAGTTCCTTCTTGTCAAAGTAAATTACTAGAGAAGATAATACCCAAAATAAAGCTGATGAAAACAACAACACGGTATTGCGCGATTTTAATACGGCTATGCAACCTTACTAACGTGAATTATTAATTTTAATATCATTCACTCTGGTTACTACACGTAGGTACACATACCAAATTACATTTCCTCTTAATTAATATAAACGGTTAGCTGAGGTAAACACGAGACCATCGATAAACGTTCCGCTGCTGTGTACACACACAGCTTCATATAATTACGTTTTAGTACAGTAATCTACAAACGCTGTGCCTCCTCTACTACTACTAGTGTTAACTAAAAAGCTTGCTCTGTTTTTTAAGACTATATTAGGTGTCATCAGGTTCTATAGCATAGTTGGTAGATAACCTGAGTTAATGTTCGATGTTATTTTTAATCGGCTGCATTCAAAATATGTGGAATCTATATGCGATCCTCTTATCCTGTTTAAGCAGTACCCACCTTTTGTTCACCATTATTGGATATACAGTTGTTATTATACCGTTCAGGATTACCAGCTAAAAAGAAATACATCCAATTAAGGCTACACTGTCAATTCAACGCTACTCAACCTTGTTAACCCTCTTCTTACAGTAATATTTTGCCAATCTTTTCATGAAAGGACGCATTTTAAACATCATCTCGTTTTCCTCTAAGTTATCTTTTGTAGAATGAAAAACTGCAACCAGATACTGCTAATACCAGCAATATTTTTCGTCAAATAACTGGTATTAGTAGTCCTTCTCTATCTCCAGCTAGCAATTCTAGCCCACCACGGAGTTCAATAACCAACCAGCTTAGACATGTCTACAGCCTGTTTTTAGTTTCCTACATGTCTTTGCATGATGGTCCTTAGGTGTGCATTTACTGCAGATTTTCCTAGAATATGGACATAATTTTATGTTTCGTACAACACATTTGTCAAACTATTTGGTCGTAAGAACTTTCTAGTGAATTCACTGCAATTGTGGTGATGTTTGTTGGTAAAACTTGCAAGATTGGAAGTACATTAGGAAAAAAGCTATCGGAGAGAACATTCAACTGTTTGAAGTAAATGAAATTGCCAAAATATGTAATTAATAAGACTGGAAATGTAAGATCATCAACTTAGATCGACTTAGATCTTAGGTTCCCTCAAACACCTTTCTATATACTCTGCTTCTAGAATGCATCATTATGCAATCGTTTGCTTGTTTATTGGTTTATCACTGGGCACTAGTTAGGTTTTGCCGTTATCTCCTTATTTTTCTTGCTCCTAGCAGTAGCAGCTGCCGCCGTTCTAATGCAACGTACTCGAAAACAATGTGGTATGCTGTCTACAAATAAAGTCATCCATAAAAATGTCAATTCTATATAGGTATTTCCATAGACAGACATATCCTGTTAACAGACTCATCATAGATTCAAGCTGTATTCGGTTAAGAGCCAGCACATCTGCTGTTAAATGCTTTAAATGGCTGTCCCACCCTCCATTTGCTGTGTATCTGCTCCTCAACGTTGCTCCATTATATCAGTGGTATTGCCTTATGCGCCGGTCTCTACACCAAAGTGACTTTCTAATGTTTGGACAGGGTTCTTAAATTTTCAAGATAGTCCCAAGCTAATTTCGACGTTATCCCATAGGATGCTAATGTATTTAGGTCCGGCTGGCTATCCGCTAGGATATGAATTAGATGATCCTTAGCTTATTTTTCCAGTTCAACCATTTAATAACATCATCAAATACCAGGATACCAAGAAATACTAATAATAATGCTAATGCTGACACAATGTCATGATTAATTCACCATCAATATTGGAAGAATTGCTCAGATAAACAACTTCTAGCATTATTAATGACACTAAGAACCAAGGCCAATAGTGCCCAATACTAGATTTAATATGAATGACTTAAATGAAGAATCTGGATTAGTAGAAAGGTATATAATGAGAGCTCCGGTAGCCAAGAATTGATGAAGACATAGCATTATTAGCTAAATGTTGTTGCAGTGGTAACGAAGTTAAAAATGATCCTCCGAAATCGGTTAATACTCGAAAACCTCTCCTCCCCCTCTCCTGTGTAATGTTACTTTTATATAAATTCAAATGGAGCCAACAAGAATGTAGGAAATACGCTTAATCCACCTATGGAATGCACACAAAATAGTCCACTAACTCCTTGGCAAAAATTGATAGCCACTATTGTGGGGCTTCTACTGGAAGGCAATATTTTAAATCAAGTTCAAATGTATTCAAACTATATGAACTGATCATAAGTGCTATGAAAGAAAACTGCGAGATACCAGTCAAGGAACCTCAATACAAAAATATTTTCTGCAAGTTTTCTTTTCTTGCTCCTAAGAAGAATCAGAGATCATCTAGGTAGAATCAAACTTGTTTTGAAAGACACATTATAGTCAGAAAAATCAACAATATCCTGAAACTGGCTAAAGTCTGTTTATGTTATTGATGAATATGAAAATTGGATCACGACTATACTGGTTGAATACCAGTTTAGAATTTTTGGTAAGGGAATTGAAGATTTTGAGAAAAGTTTGTTATTTAATTAAGCTGTTTAATAGAAATATGAATCAAGTGAGAGAGATAGCTGAAAAAACTATTCAACTGTTCAATATTGTATCTTCTAATTGATGGTGGACGAACACATGATCAAAAGACGAGGAAAAATTCTACGCTTATCATTACTATAATGTAGATAATCACTATACTCTATAATGTTTTCAGAAATCACTAACGCTTCGCTGAAGATTAGACCCTGCTGATTCAGTTTTATTATTTTTGGTTGTTTCTCCATTCATTCTCATCTGAAATCTCGTCTTTCTGTTTGTTGATTTATCAAATTTCTGAGAACTTATAATTCTATGACAATCGCCTACTGATTGATGCTCTAAGCATTAAATAAAAATATGTTTTAAAAATATAGTTTTAATTTGTGTTTATACAAAAATTAATAAATAATCCCTTACAATCCCCTACTTCCATCTAAAAGGAATATTTTTACGTCTCCGCTGAAATGATACCGAGTGGATATAGCATCAGAAGTAAGTCAGAGAAAGGAAATTTGAATAATGGACGACGCCAATTTAAATCAATTAATTTTCTCAGAGAAAAGCACGGACGGAATTATCCTAATTAGATAAGGCAAAAAGCTTTTAAATGCGAGAGCTTTTTTAATATTAAACGAAGAAAAACCCCGAAGTTGGATAGACATCCTAATTAGACTTTCATATTTTTAAGTGTAATACGCTTTCATCAAAAATATCATTTCTAGTAACTTCTTGCATAATATTTAGTTTCCCTTGTTTTGGTTTTGCTTGTTTTTTATTAGTAGTCATCTTAGATACCTATTAATTACCCAACTTAATGAGTATTCTTTTATAATAGCGACCTCTACGTTAAGTGAGATAAATATAAAGTTTAAAAGCGACGCATTAGCTGCAATACAAGGTGAGGTTGGAGCGAGTGTAATTTTGCTAGAAGAAAAAGTCACTACCCTCCATTAAGACTGAAAGTAGCGTCGTGTTACTCGCTAGTCATTCTTTAATTTGCATTTAAATGATTTAGTTCCGACGTTAATATTTCACGCAGTTAATTGTATGTTTGTTGTGCCAGGTTGAAAATTAATATTACATGAACTTATAAATTTTGCATTTTTAACTCCTGCTACCGATTTGTAAATAATATTATCCCCATTAATTCTTCTGAAATTCTGCGTTTATACTAGTTAATATTGCTTCGTTGCTAAGCTATAAAGTTGCGCAATTCATACACAAGGTAGCATGTACAGCTTATTCCACAAAAATGAGCAATCTGAACTTCAGGTTCTGGTGTATGTTTTTGTATTAAACTCTCCTATTCTCAAAGTGTAACTCTCTCGCCAAATCTTTCCATCGATCCAGTTGCAAGTCGTCTTCCTTTCAAAAAGTCCTTGTTATTTTTTCCTGCCCCTCATTTTCAACCTTCGCAACTCATTCATCACGCGATTTTTACAAGTTAATTACATTATATTTTATGAAGCAAAACAA
>CM043021.1:15596325-15672070 GCA_023690525.1 Holotrichia oblita | reverse complement strand
GTTGGAGATACCTCCGCCGCCGATCATGTGAACGTGGATGATGTTTGCATGACACACATAAGAGCGGAGGGTTTGGAGGAGCCACAGACCCCTACAATTTTCGAAAATGTGCACGACAAATCTTCTTATGACTTGGGAAACTTCACGAACAAAATATTAAGTGATAACGAAAAACGTCAAATTCTTGATATGGGGCCTTTACAGCCTTCAGGACGTTTTCCAACAGACATCAACCAGAACAATAGGTGTTTTTCAAAATCGTACTACGTTTCGTGTTCTAAATATGGGCCAGTTAATCGTTTTTGGTTGTGTTATTCTAAAATACTAGACGCTGCCTATTGTCAACCCTGCTGGTTGTTTGCTTCACAAAGGAATAATGTTTGGTGTACGGGAATTCGAGATTGGAAGCATTTATCAGAAAGAATTAAACAACACAGTTGTTCGAGTGGCCATTCGGAAGCATGTGCTGTGTATGAATTTTGGAAAATACTATCGACAAGGAACTTGAAAATGAAATTCGCAAAATCATTTTGGAAAATGGTTCTTCAAACGTTATTCGATATCATACTTACCCCAGCAAAGAGTTCTTTGGCTTTGAGAGGACATCAAGAAGACTTAAGTCAGGAAGGATACCACGGAAATTTTCTGTCCTTTGTAGAGCTTGTCGCCCGATATGATCACATTTTGCGGCAAGTTTTGGATATGCCCAAAGGTAATAATAATAATTATTTCTTAAGTTTTTTAATCGTTTTATTTTGTTTATAATTATTAACTGTTTAATATCAGGACTTTTTTTATTGTGTTTTTTTTTATGTTTTTAGGATCTACCAGATATCTGAGTGCAACAATTCAAAATGAAATGATTGAGAGCTTGGGGACCAAACTCGAAACCCATCTACTAGAACAAATTAGAGTGTCACCGTTTTTTGCCATCATAATGGATACGACACAGGACACATCGAAGAAAGATCAGCTAAGCATTGTTGTGAGGTATGCAGTAATAACCAGATCGGAAAATGGACAGCCAATTGATATAGAAGTAAAAGAAGTGTTTCTAGGCTTTTATGCAGCCATCAAACATGGCGCAGTAGATTTAGTCAACCAAGTGACAACATTATTTATCGACAAAAATATTGATTTCAAAAAATGTGTCGGGCAAGGCTATGATGCCGTTAGCAGTTGTGTGGAAATACAGATTTTTTTCGCAACGTTGCACGATTTATATAACTTTTTAGGAAACAGCATCAAACGTTGGGATCTACTGTCAAAATTCACTGGCGAATCGGACACCACTCTAAAAAAACTAAATCCGACTAGATGGTCCAGTAGGGTCAATACGATATCTGCAATAAAACTTCGTTATTTTGATATGATCAAAGCATTATCAGAAATAGTTGTAAAGAGTCCTAATAAAGATGAGCGTAGTGAAGCAGAGAGTATTAAAACAAAAATACTAAATTTCGAGTTCGTGTTGCTTTGCGAATTCATGCACAGTGTATTGAACGACATCAATTATGCATCCAAAAACGCGACATCAATTTGGGCGAGGCGAGTAAAGTTTTAGCAGGGACCAAAGCAAAGTTGCAAATTTATAGAAATGATTTCGAATTATTCAAGTGCAAAGCCAGTGAAACTGCAAGAAAATATGGTATTGATACCCATTTTCAAGAAAAAAGGCAAAGAAAAGTTAAAAATCATTTCGACGAATTAGCTGCTGATCACCGATTTCCAAACCGAGAAAAAATATTTAAAATTGAGATTTTCAATAATGTACTAGACACAGTAATATTAATATTACACCAACATTTTTATTACATGTTGATGAAGCAATTTTATTACAAAAGTGTGACGAATTTCAAAGAAAATATTCAGATATAATAGGCCCTAGTTTTTCACTTCAATTTATTAATATTTACCACCTAGTTTTACCTCAACTAACTCAAGCATGGACTGTTCACCAATTATGTAAGGAAATAATGAGCCAATATGGAGTGCTAGAATGCCACTTCTGCAGCAACTGAAAGGTCATTTAGCAAATTAAAAATAATAAAAAATTATTTAAGAAATAATATGGGCCAAACTCGACTCCGACATTTATCGCTAATAGCAATTGAAAACAAAACTGCATCAAGCCTGGATTTAAACGAAGTCATTGATACTTTTACGAAAACTAAAGCTAGGAAAAAATTGTAAATATAATTGTTATTTAGTCAGTTGGTAGGCCTGACCTTTATATAATAAACCCTTCAATCTTCTCTATTTCGTTTTATTTATTATATTAACGTACACCAAGTATTAATTGTAATTTATGTTGTTACTATTTAATATTTTTATTACCTGCCCTGCAGTGCACAAAAAAGAGCTTAAGTAGCTTAGCATTTTCAAAATATTTGTATATTTCATATTTTTATTTGATAAAACCTAATCAGTTTACATAGAAGTGGGGTCCCATTTTTTAATTTGCCCCAGGGCCCTTGGTTACCTAGCTACGCCACACATTTTTGAACACACACAGTGTGTTCAAAAATCTGCTGGAAAAGTTCTTGCTTCAATTTTTTGGGATTGCCGTGGAGTAATCCACAATGATAGGGGCAATCCCAAAAAATTGAAGCAAGAGCTTTTCCAGCAGATTTTTGAACACGAAACTTCTTAGGTCTTGTGGAACTAGAGTGTCTCCATTCTATTGATTGTTGGTTCGTTTCTGAGTCGTAGAAATGTAGCCAAGTTTCATCCATAGTAACAATACGGCTTAAGAAGTCTGCATCATTTTCAAGCCGAGGCCAAATCAAACGTGATGCTTTCAGCCCTGCACGTTTCTGATCAACATTCAGACATTGGAGATGTCCAAATCTACGTGAATTATACGATGGACGTGACAAAATCATCTCATGAATTGCATCAACATTTACGGGATCGAACACAGAAACTGGCCTTCCCGATCGGTGTTCATCTTCAATGGAAGTGGAACGGAGTTAGAGGGAAAAATTAGAAAAAGTTATTCCACATCGCAACATCAATTTAGGACAACGTTGGAGAGAGAATGGGATACCCGCAGCCACAGCTATCTTCCTCAAAATTATCAAAAGAGAAAGTGTCTGTCCGGTACAGACATCGTAACTTTAATATTCAACTGTGCGACAGACGTTTCATTTGAAACGGGGGTAATCTTTGAAGACCAGTCATTGAAGTTAAATTAATTATTTTCACTGGAAACAGTGGGACTTTGTTGACGCTTTTCTCTTCTTTAGTTTTCATGTTACGACGACAGGACAAAGAGAATAAACAAAAGCCGAACGAAAAGGCGCTGTCTGTCTGAGATGCGTGAGAAACAGAGCAGAAATAATAAATTGTTACGTCTCGCCTTAGTGTCTTACGCAAGAATATCATTTTCTCTAACTGTAAGAGACCAATATAAAAAAAAAATACATACACGGTCTATTTGCTTTTCTCTCTCTTTTCTCTATACATAGTAGATTTCGCTTGGATTATCAATTTAAATACTCATCTGATGGTAATGGTCTTCGTGCTCTATGGACGTGAATGAGTTATAGTGCTCATGCAACTCGAACGCTATTCAAACGCTGATAGGAGGTGATTTTCGTACATAATCGGTTAGTCGACCTCCCGGAATACAACGGGCTGATACTTGTGACCCAATGAAGGGGATACTGAGAGCAGGCGCACCAGTATTGACCCGAAAATGCCACGAGGAAACTTGGATATACACGGACCTACGAAATGTATGGACAACAAACACAAGCTGACACGCCGAAATTTTTAATATTTTGCATTGTTTTACAATTAAAATAGTATTGTAACAAACTCGAGCATTTTTCCTGCTATTCCGTAAAACGTGGCGGAAACTACAAAGGATACAACGTCACGGATTCCAGAGAGAAGTAGAGAATTCTAACAAATTAATCAACGCGGATTACAGTAAAATTGAATCTTCTAGAATCGATACACGTAGATTCGTTGTTTAGTTGTTGACCATGTCTGGCAAGAAACAAATGAAATGTCGTTAAATTGTCATTGTTCAGGAATGGAAAACCATGCAAGAAGCCTTTCAATGAATTAATTCAAAGATGTTATGAACAATATTTTAGCTTCAAAATTAAAAATCAAAACACAGCATGTTAAATTAATTCAATGGAACAAAAACAAGAATTCTTCTGAAATCCTGTCGTAAAGGCTGATGTTTTGGCGTGAACTAACAAATCTCGTCACGGACTAATACTTCCGCCTTGTAAAAATTGAAGGGTGTTCAAAAAGGAATAAACACAAAGTAACGTATCCAGACACTCCATCTGTAACCAAACCGTTGAATAGAACTGATTGTGAGTTTGCAACTCACTGATGAGCTACTGATGAGGAAGATATAGACGATGTTTTGAATGTATCATTTACAAGCAATCTGATGTATGTTCCTTCTAACGAATCACATCTCATTACTCAATGATTTAATAGGGGGATTTGGGTTTAACCAAACGAAAATCACAAATTTTGGGATCTCGATTAATAGAATGGAATCTTTTAGAGCTCTTACAGCTTGCACCACGATGAAATGTTTACCAGAAGCTGTTAGTAAGATATAGATGACATGATTAATTTAACTGTAGTCATCAACATATCAAAAAGTTTGTTTGAGTATCAAGACCCCTAATTTTTCCAAATTTTCGGGCTTATATACAATCTATGTCTTACTAAGAGCTTTTGATAAAAGTTTCATTCTGGCACAAACACCAATAAGCTATGAGTAAATGATTAACGAAACCGTAGTCCTAAAAAAAATCTAATTTTTTTTTAACTATGAGGACCCCTACTTTTTCCAAATCTTCGGTTGTATACACAATCTATGTCTTACTAAGAGCTTTTGGTCAAAGTTTCATTCTGGCACAAACACCAATAAGCTAGGAGTAAATGATTAACAAAACCGTAGTCCTAAAAAAAATATAAATGTTTTTTAACTATGAGGACCCCTACTTTTTCCAAATTTTCGGGCGTATACACAATCTATGTCTTACTAAGAGCTTTTGATAAATGTTTCATTGTGGCACAAACACCAATAAGCTAGGAGTAAATGATTAACAAAACCGTAGTCCCAAAAAAATCTATTTTTTTTTTTTAACTATGAACACCTCTACTTTTTCAAAATTTTCGGGCGTATACACAATCTATGTCTTACTAAGAGCTTCTGTTAAAAATTTCGTCGTGGTACAAGCACTAATAAGCTAGGGATAAATTATTAATTAAACCGTAGTCATCAAAAAATCAAAAAAAATGTTAACTATGAAGACCCCTACTTTTCCAAAGTTTTGGGCGTAGATACAATCTAGGGGAGAGTAGCCTATATTATACCGCTTCCTAAATCGTACAACTGGAGTTTTAGGGCTATAGAGCATGTTGCCAGCGCTCTGGCAGCGTCTGGTGCAACTGCTATTGTGCTTGAGTGAGTTGTGGAAGTTTAGTCGCGCTGCAAGTTGGCGTTCAGTTTTTATAAACAAATTTGTGATTCACAGCTTCGGAACTTCTGTTTTGGGATTTACTGAGGTGGATTTTACCACTTGTTAAGATATGTATAAAGTAATATCAAAGGTATGTACATATGCTATTAGTGTCTAATTTAGTGTTTAAAAATGACTTCGACTTTTTAGGTTAGAAAATATTAAGTTTAGTGAAAAGTAACGAGTTGCCTATACAGGGTGACATAGAAAAAAGTACATTGCATAGTGCCACACAATAGAGGACACTAAAATAAGAAAAAAAGTTCCTATGAACATGGGTCTGCAAGACCTTCGGTGTTGAATTTTTTTTTAATTTATTTGCAAAAACAATGATTAATTAAAACAAAAAAGTTAGTCTAAGTTTTTAGAAGATGTTCAAATTGTTGCCATTGTACTTCAATACATTTTTCCATTCTTCTTCTTAATGATTGACGGCATCTTTGAAATATTCCTGGGTTATTACGAAATCTCTCTGCCGATTCCATAATTCTTATCCACAATTGTTCTTCATTATGTATTGCTACAGCATAAACTTCATTTTTCATAAATCCCCAAAATGAAAAATCGAGGGGATTAAGGTCGGGACGAGTGAGAAAAGTGAGCTGGCGCCCCATCATGCATGTAATACATTCTTTCAGTAATGGCCAATGGGACATCCTCTAATAATGTGTTTAAATCATTCTCCAAGAAATTTCGATACAGTGCACCTGTCAATCGATTGGGCAATCGAAATGGGCCAATTAAATAATTGTCAATTATACCTGCCCACACATTAAGTGAAAACCCATATTGGTGACTTCGAATTACAGTTTGATGAGGATTTTCATCACTCCAATGGTGCATGTTATGTAGGTTCAGTATACCATCACGACTAAAACCAGCTTCGTCAGTAAACAAAATTGATGAAATAATGTTTTGTCTTTGGTTTTGCAACCATTGGCAAAATTGTACACGAGGAACAAAGTCATGTTCCAATAGTGAATGAATTTTTTGGAAATGATATGGGCGAAGAAGATTCACGGTTAAGGTTTCGTACCGCTGAACTTGTTTTTCTGGTGCTTGTTCTTGGATTATTTTCTACCATTCGTAAAACAGTTTCTTCGTTTCGCACAGTGCGACGAGTTCTGGAAACCTCACTATTCAATTTTGGTTTTCTAAAACAGCCATCTTCTCTCAAACGCCTATGCACATCAATAAATGTTCGAACATTAGGAACTTGTCTTAAAGGATATCTTTCTCGATAAATACGTTGAGCTTCGTAAGAATTTGATCTAGCTTCGCCGTAACACATAATCATGTCCCTGTATTCTTCAAAAGTGTAGTGAACCATTTTTGAAAGCAAATTTGAATAATCAGTGAGAAAACCAATGAAAAACTTAATCACGAACACAAAATTCCTCAAACAACAATTACATCAGTTTGACAAGTGTCATTATGACACATTATTCAATTGGTATTTTTTGATTAATTCGCGTGCATTGTCGGCTTTCAGATGCATTTGTACTGGAACCATAGATATTCAAAAAAGAAACCCAAAAAAAGAAATAAAATTCAACACCCCGTATCTTTTAACCGAAGGTCTTGCGGACCCATGTTCATAGGATTTTTTTTTCTTATTTTAGTGTCCTCTATTGTGTGGCACTATGCAATGTACTTTTTTCTATGTCACCCCGTATAGTACCTCATAATTTTTCCTAAATCGTACCAGTACGTCGAGTTCCATATATGTATTTCAATCTTTGCCAATAAAGAAATAATTAAATAGCCTAGAACTAAGTACACGTGGTCTAATAAAAAAAATCTAATTCAATTTTATGTTTAGATGGCAAAAAGAAAATATGGAACTTGGACAGAGGATGACATGCACTGGACGTAAGTATTTGAGTTCTTTGATATACATACTGGAAAAAAATTGTCGATGAAAACAAAATTGATTATACTGGAATATACATATAATGCAGATGAATTCGGCATGAGCACAGTAGAAACAAAATGCCAAAAAGTTCTAGCAAGAAAAGGTAAGAAACAGATTGGTGCTATGTCAAGTGCTGAGAGAGAGGGGTAAAAAACGGAAGTTGATGACAGACCAACTTAAAATTGGTGCTCCACTAGGCAGTATCTTCACAGTTTCTGAAACTGGCTATATGACCACTGATTTGTTTGTCATGTGGTTGAAACACTTTATTGGCACAGTTCGACCAACCCCCTTCCTCAAAAAAAAAGTATTATTAGTTCTAGATGAACACACGACTCATTCAAAAAACTTTGAAACTTTGGAGTTGGAATAATATTACTGCAACTTCCGCGGCATACAACGCACCGTATCCAACCCTTGGACCGAACATTCTTTAAGCTATTCAAAAATGGCTGTGTATAAACGTGGGCTGTGTGTGACTCAATATCAAGTGTTTGGTATTGCAGCAGAAGCATATGGGAAAGCAGCTACCATCGAGAATGCGATGAATGGTTTCAAAGCGCGTGAGATTTGGCCGGTGGATCGCTCCGTTTTAAACGAATGTGACTTTTACCCTGCTGAAGACCTTACTTCTGACAACACTGATAATACTGCTACGCCTGTAGATATGGTTCAAAAGCCTTCACAAATTGCACAAAATGCAAATACATGAACATCTAATGAGCCTAATGGTTCTTTGGATATTGTTTGGGCAAACATCCCAAGTCCAGATGAAGCAGACAGACCTTCTCTAAAGTCGACGAAGTTAACTTTAAAAATTTCCAATGAGAAGATTTCAACTATTTGCCCAACCAAAGTTAGAAGATCAAAGAACAAAACTAGTTCAGGAGTACAAAAAGCGAAAATACTCACCAGCAGTCCCTACAAAGAACAGATGAAGATGGCTAAAGACTTGCAAACTACACAGGATAAAGTAAAGGAACTGAAAATGAAAATGGCCAAAGTTAAACCAAATCTGAAGACAAAATGTCAAAGAAAGTTATAAATGTGAAAAGAGAGCTCAAGATGAACTCAACACTATGCCTGCCCTCTACCCCGAATCATTGTGGTGTGGTTGTTGAGGTGTCGTAAGAGGATTGGTTTTGCAAACTTTGTGAAAAACATTCAATTGAAGACGTGGTGCAGTGTTTAACAATTTCTGTGTAATTAAATACAGTTTATATAAAAAGTACAAAAAAAACTTTTTCTTGTGATAACCTTCCTAAAAATATTATAGTTACAATAGCAGTACGATTTAGGACACTGTGTGGTACGATTTAGGAAACTGGTATCCTATATCGTACCACTTGCAGACGTTTGGTAAAAACCATTTTATATGTTCTTATAATAGTTATTTGAGGCTAATTATTTTAATACAACTAGATTATAAGGTGTACTAAGTTACTGTATGAAGTTTAACTCAAAATGGAATGATTCAAAAATGTAAAAAATGAAAATTACAAAACTTGTACGATGTAGGCACTTTCCCCTGTCTTACGAAGAGCTTCAGATAAAAATGTCATTCTACCCCCTGTACACATTAAATTAGGATTGATTAAACAGTTTATGAAATTACTAGAAAAAGAAGGCAACAGTTTTAAATATTTAAAGGAAGGTTTCCAAAGCTGTTTGACGCAAAAGTTCGCTAAGGACTATTTGTTGGTCTACAACCAAAATAAAAATTTTGAACGCACCATGAATGATTTAGAGCTGGCTTCTGGATAATTTCTTTTAAAAATCTTTACAAAAGAGTGGAAACTACCAAGATATCATACATAACTAATTTGCAGCAGTGCCAAATGCCGTTCAAAGTTCATTTTTTGCAATGACATTTTGATTTCTTTTGTGCTAATTTAGGAAAAATGAGACGAGATGAAGAGGGATATTACAAAAATGGAAAAAAAACAATATGAAGGCTACACAATTGAAATCATCCGCGTAACAAATTTAGCACGTACTACCATTAAGATTCCGTTCAGTAACAACTGCGTTGAAGGACCCTCATAGGCGCCATTTCTATTTCGCGATTGTTCGTTCGAAAATTTATATCATCGCCGGCGCTTGGGGAGTTCCTGCAAAACCGGATGGATTTACGTTATTAATACCTTCGAAACCATCCTCCCTAATTCCGCAACAGCTTCCTATATATACAGTTTCAGACGCCTCCTGCAGAAATAGGCCCGGTTATTTATAATTGTGGAGGCGCCGGTGCAGGCGCAAAATACGAGATTTCCTAGATATTTACAAATCGACATCATGTGTACTTAGGCTTTAGAAATAGTTAGATTCGAAAGGGTCGTATGCGTATTCGCGATTACCCTCTACAAACACGGTTCCGATCGGTAGAATCTCGAAAATTGGAAAATGGATGGGATGATGTAGCTTTAGAGAACGTTCTTCTTTTACGTCGTTAAGAGCGCTCAAACAATAGCCCTCCGTTTTAGAGTTCTATTTTGGGACTGTGTATTTACTCGACTTTTAGTTCTCATACAACGTAATTAAGGTTAAAAGGTTAGCCCTTCTTCAAAGTGTAAGAAAGAGGAGACGTCAACAAAAGGGCGTTCCACGGAGATATAAAACAATGCTGTTAGGAAGGTTTGAATCAGTACATTATTTACTTTAAAGGAATTGATTTTGTAGTTGTAATAATAATATATAAAAACTTTAAAGCGTGAAGTGACATACTTTAATAAAGAAAATACGAGTCTCGAACGATAGAAAGAAACAAGAATAAAAAAAGAAGTAATTTCAACATGTTCCCTTACGTTACAGTTATGGTGGGAGAGCCAGCGCAAACGTGCTAATAAAGACCCTATACATTTAGAAATCAATTCTACGAACCCGCGTAGCATATTCAGGGCAGCCCTAAAAGAAACAAAACCGGAAAATTTCTCGTTGATTTCATTTCAACTTTGCTTGGGACTGTGGAAACTCATACGCTACCGAGCGTTATTAACACAACAGTCGAGGACGATGGCAAAAGTCACCAGCGTAACGAGGACTCGTTTATTAATTTTTTTTTTTGTCCTGGAATTTCTACCTTAGTAAATGTACCTGAGTAAAATGTTGAATAGAAAAAGGAAAAAGATGTATCGTTTTGATGTTTTCGCGTAGGAAATGAGGATCTTAATAAAATTCGTTTTTGTTTACTTACTAATCAAATACGTGGCTATAGAGGAAGATGTCGTTTCTGGTTGACTTACCTGAAACAAAGAAAATAATTAATTTCCCTACAAGGTCCTACAGGTGAACCATTTACTAAATGGAAAAGTAAATACTATTTCCAGATTCTTAATACATTAATGAGATAGCAGCCTTGAGTTTAGTTGCTGAACCGTCATACTTTTTTTATAATAAAAATATTGCCTATATTTTTATTATATGTCTTGTAAAATTTGACAGTTGTCAGAAATGTTTTTTCACGATTACGACATCCAAAACCGTAACAAAAAAAAATAGTTGTCACAATTTGACAGCTATCAAAAATACTGTTTTTACAATTTGGTAATACTGTAAATAAAACTGTCTTGTAAAATTTGACAGTTGTCAGAATGGTTTTTCCACGATTACAACATCCAAAATCGTAACAAAAAAATTAAGTCGCAATTTTACAGCTATCAAAAATACTGTTTTTACAATTAGGCAATACTGCAAATAAGAACTGTCTTGTAAAATTTGATAGTTGTCAGAAATGTTCTTTCATGATTACGACATCCAATATCGTAAAAAAAAAATTATGTCACAATTTTACAGCTATCCAAAATGCTGTTTTTACAATTTGACAATACTGTAAATAAAAACTGTCTTGTAAAATTTGACAGTTGTCAGAATGGTTTTTCCACGATTACAACATCCAAAATCGCAACAAAAAAATTAAGTCGCAATTTTACAGCTATCAAAAATACTGTTTTTACAATTAGGCAATACTGCAAATAAGAACTGTCTTGTAAAATTTGATAGTTGTCAGAAATGTTCTTTCATGATTACGACATCCAATATCGTAACAAAAAAATTATGTCACAATTTTACAGCTATCCAAAATGCTGTTTTTACAATTTGACAATACTGTAAATAAAAACTGTCTTGTAAAATTTGACAGTTGTCAGAATGGTTTTTCCACGATTACAACATCCAAAATCGCAACAAAAAAATTAAGTTGCAATTTTACAGCTATCAAAAATACTGTTTTTACAATTAGGCAATACTGCAAATAAGAACTGTCTTGTAAAATTTGATAGTTGTCAGAAATGTTCTTTCATGATTACGACATCCAATATCGTAAAAAAAAAATTATGTCACAATTTTACAGCTATCCAAAATGCTGTTTTTACAATTTGACAATACTGTAAATAAAAACTGTCTTGTAAAATTTGACAGTTGTCAGAATGGTTTTTCCACGATTACAACATCCAAAATCGCAACAAAAAAATTAAGTCGCAATTTTACAGCTATCAAAAATACTGTTTTTACAATTAGGCAATACTGCAAATAAGAACTGTCTTGTAAAATTTGATAGTTGTCAGAAATGTTCTTTCATGATTACGACATCCAAAACCGTAACAAAAAAAATTGTTGTCACAATTTTACAGCTATCAAAAATACTGTTTTTACAATTTGGCAATACTGCAAATAAGAACTGTCTTGTAAAATTTGACAGTTGTCAGAAACGTTTTTTCACGCAAGTATCGGAAATATTTGTGACAATTGCATGTGTTAGAATCGTAAAAAAATTTGAAAAATTGTGTTCTCACTTTCATAGATCATAATTTTTAAAATTGAAGAGAAAATTTTATATTTACAATTTAGCAGTTATCAGCAAAAATGTTGACAGTTAAATCCGTTAAAACTATAAAAAGTTTGTAATTTTTACAGTTTGACAGCTATCAAATGTATTTAGCTACCTTTATAGCTGCACAATTTTCAAAAAATGACTAATATTGTAAAAAAATAACTTGTATTACAATTCACTGTCGTCAGAATAGTTTATTTTTATTTTTCGATAGTTACAAATGTCAAAACAAAATCATCTGTCAGATACTTTTTGACAGATGCAGAAATAATAACACCTAAGGGTCACATTTATAATTCGTGCTTAACGTTGTGTCGATGCTTGAGCATGCGATTTGACGTAAATGTCATTACACATGTGTCAGGGTAATGACGTTTACGTCAAAATGACGTACTTAGGTGTTACTATAACCGTAAGCATAAACTATAAATCTGAATCTTAGCTTACACCCTGATTTATGATTCATTGCTTGCGATTGTGCAGATGCTGTCGTAGGGTCATATTTATAGTCACGCGATTTTGACAGATTTAATCCTAAGCAATTTCGCAACTGTCAGTAGTATCTTGATAATGTGCACATCTTCCAAAACAACAAGAAGATAGATCCTTTTATAGTTTGAAAACTTTAAGGAAAAACAGCTACAATTTTGTTTGTAAGGCATATCAACGCAGCCTTTCTTCGTGGACACGCTGTATAAGCCGTATTTTGACAGCTAAAACCTGTCTAACTGTTATAATTATGACAATTTGTTGGTTTTGCACAGGTTTTAGCTGTCAAAATACGGCTTATACAGCTTGTCCACGAAGACTGGTTGCGTTGATACGCCCATAGTTTACCTACTTACCACACTCAAACTAGTGACAAATAAATAATTTTACAAAATTTCCAGCAGTCATAATTATATATTTTGATGACTGCAATTGCCAACCGTAAGAAATATAATGCGGTTTTTACAATACAGTAACAGTCTAATTAACTATAATACTTTGATAGTTACATTTATAATAACCGTAAAACAGAACCAGTTTTACAGTTTGACATCTATTGCTTTAACTATGACATCTGTCAAAACAAGTAAACAAGAGCTTTAAAGTTTCATTGCTTTCAAAAAATATATAACAGTAACAAAGGTTGATGCTGTGAACAAAAGTTATAAATGCGTGTATAATAAATAATATCTTTACAATTTGACAGCTGTCATAAAGTTTTGTTTTGGTTGGGACGCTCAAAATTGTAAAAGTCGATTTTAAAATTTTGCATCTATCAGACCGCATTTTTGACAGTTATACCAAATAAATTCATAAAAAACACAACTGACTGTACAGTTTGACAGCTGTCAGAAATATTTCATCTTGAAAACTTTTAAGGAAATGTATCCGGATTTTTATAAGGTCTGATGTGTCAATGTTTAAAAAAAGGAGAAAATAAAAATATTATACTAAAAATGTCTGGCCTAAAACTGGAAGTACCTAAGTACTCTAAAATTATGCTTATTTCTATTTATACGAATTATACACTTCAACAATATCCATATCGAGGTCTGTAATCATAAACATGTCCACACTTCATTTTATTGTTTCACACAAAAAAACATAACCCCATTAGCATATTGCTATTTTTAACAGCAGAATGTCCGAGAAGTCATCAATCAAACCCAGTTTCGTATTGTATTTAACATGAACACAAAAGCCAAAATCTACCATTGCAATCCACTTTCAGATAATATCGTGGAATTTTGTGGCAACTCCGGTAACATCGAATTTAATAAAATAATTATTTCGTTTTAATCTTTGCATCATTTTACAGCAGGAATATGCTAGAAAATTGCATCATTTGTCACACACCCCACTCACAATATATGAGCCGCGATTGAAGCTGAACACTCAGGTGTATAATGTAGGTAGCCAAGTTGTCTCATGAATATTTAAATAAACGTAAGTCGACGGCTTTAATATATCTTCTTCGTGTTACGTGGAAATTTGGGTCACACTGTAACGTTTTAATTTTCGCGACGGCAACAAATCCGAAGTCGTAATTAAGGAATCGATTTTTTTTCCTTTATGTTCAATTGCATTTTAATTTATGCTTTGGATGTTTTACAAGCGTGCACACCTTAATGCATTTCTGATGATTTATGCATACATTCATTCTTATTAAAGTGTCAACTTCATTTTGTATACAGTGCAGATACATACCTGTACAACACACAGGTACAGTGACCTTCAAAGATATCCGGACACGACTAGATAGAGAAATACCTTGCGCTCAATACTTTATTCCAAAGAGCATATATACATATACATAGGTGTACAGGATTATTCACGGAACTGATTCGTTAGAACTTGTCAATATTTCTCAAATCCTACAATTCTAAAAACTTATAGTAGTAACGGATAGTGTCATCTGGTCTCATTATTGACTGACGACATTATTTACCCTCTTGTATCACTTCCGGTTTAGCGGAAGTCAACTTCCGGATGACGTCACATTGACGTCACGGTAACATTATAATGACATTTTAACGACCTAAGGTCGACAAACTACATGACGATGAATAGCGGATCAGTTGACCGCCGACAACGGAAGAGCTAATATCGTTAGAGACGGTCGTGTTATTTTACATCGGATGAATTTAATGTCTTGTCGTTTTTCTGAAATTTAGGAAATCCTCTCTCGTGAAATTACGAATGGCAGTTATCGAAAGATGGATTGTGTTGTCCTTTCTCGGTCGATATAAGGAAGAAGGTGGCAAATTTTCGAATCGCATTATTACTGGAGCTGACGGCTGCGGTATAACAGTAGGATCTACCTAATATGAACGCTAGTTCGACGTCGAATTTTGCTTTGATGCAACGAGGTGTACCTTAGTGCGAGTTGTACCTCTACAGCTCTTGTGTTCATTAGATTCTCTCTTTTTGTGTTAACACTCGGATTCTGTCCGGGTGGGTGCTCTAATGACACAGTTCCGCTGACACCACATACCCTCGTGAGGGTCTATCAACCGATTCGAGAGGTTTGACGTCCGTGAGAGTCTCAAAACGAACAATCTCAATCTAATTTATATCCCGTTTGAATTAATTAATGACTGTAGAATGCCAAAACGAAGCGTTCATATTAGAACTGTTCTTATTGTTGATAGTTTGGTAGAACGTTTCCTATAGAGGGTTTGGGTATTGCGTTTGATGTTGGTCCACGTCTTGAAATAAGTGTTAAACTACTTAAAATCTTTGTCTTATTGTTGATGGTTTGGTAGGTCGGTTTCTATAGAAGATTTGATCGCGTTGACTACTGGTCGGAATGGTATGTTTGCTATAATCTACATAGTGTCGTTTTTCTTAAATTTTGGAAATCATTTCTCGTGAAATTACGAATGGCAGTTATCGAAAGATGGGTTGTGTTGTCCTTTCTCTGTCGATATAAGGAAGAAGGTGGCAAATTTTAGAATTGCATTATTACTGGAGATGTTGGCTGCGGTGTAATAATAGGAACTACCTAATATGAACGCTAGTTCGACGTCAAATTATGCTTTGATGCAACGAGGTGTACCTTAGTGCGAGTTGTACCTCTACAGCTCTTGTGTTCGTTAGATTCTCTCTTTTTGTGTTAACACTCGGATTCTGTCCGGGTGGGTGGTCTAATGGCACAGTTCCGCTGACACCACATACCCTCGAGAGGGTCTATCAACCGATTAGAGAGGTTTGACGTCCGTGAGAGTCTCAAAAGGAACAGTCTCAATCTAATTTATATGCCATTTCAATTAATTAATGGCTGTAGAATGCCAAAACAAAGCGTTCATATTAGAACTGTTCTTATTGTTAATGGTTTGGTAGGTCGGTTCCCCTAGAAGGTTTTGGTATTGCGTTGAATGTTGGTCTACGTCTTGAGATAAGTGTTAAGCTACTTAAGGAGATCTCTCTTTTACTGTAGATGGTTTACCAGGTCGGTTTCTATAGAAGATTTTATCGTGTTGACTACTGGTCGGAATGGTATGTTTGCTATAATCTACATAGTGTCGTTTTTTTGAAATTTTGGAAATCATTTCCCGTGAAATTACTAATGGCAGTTACCGAAAGATTGATTGTGTTGTCCTTTCTCGGTCGATATAAGGAAGAAGGTGGCAAATTTTCGAATCGCATTCTTACTGGAGATGATGGCTGCGGTGTAATAGTAGGAACTACCTAATATGAACGCTAGTTCGACGTCGAATTTTGCTTTGACGCAACGAGGTGTACCTTAGTGCGAGTTGTACCTCTACACCTCTTGTATTCGTCAGATTCTCTCTCTTTGTTTTGACACTCGGATTCTGTCCGGGTGGGTGCTCTAATGGCACAGTTCCGCTGACACCACATACTCTCGGGACGGTCTATCAACCGATTAGAGAGGTTTGACGTCCGTGAGAGTCTCAAAAGGAACAGTCTCAATCTAATTTATATCCCGTTTGAATTAATTAATGGCTGTAGAATGCCAAAACAAACCGTTCATATTGGAACTGTTCCGATTGTTGATGGTTTTGTAGGTGATATTTTGTAGAAGATGTTACAAATTGTTAGGATTGTATGTATGTGCATTTAAATACACATTTTTCCAAAATTTTCGCAGTATTTTTTCGTAAACATAATACCAACTATACAAAAAAAAAAACATCTTATGGTTAAAACAAATATGAGGTCTCTCATCGTAATATTTGTTATGTAATGCTACAGAGGATTGAATTCCTTAATTCTAATATTTTAATTTATGCTATGTTTACGCATATGCGTCTATATAATGCAATGGTATTGTAAAAGCGACAAACTATGATTACACTCAGCAGGTAGTAAGATGGCTCTATCTAGTCGTGTCCGGATACCTTTGAAGGTCACTGTACTACATATGTTTGTATGTATACAAACTATATTGATTAAGCTGTATCTGAGATTGGTGCCGCCTACCTGACAAATGTAATATTGATGAGTAACACACTAGATCCCCAAGGAAGCGATACAGATATAATAGCTGTAGGGTATCCCTAATACGCTGATCTACCTCATATCATTAGCGTTGTGTAAACTGCTCGTCTCGGCACATTTTCCGCTTAAAGGAATTGACACGATATTAACCGCTCGGCAACTTGGGAAATCCCGAATTATATTGGATTTGTCTTACGGTTACAATGGTGTACTTTGCGTAACGATATCTGGTAACCGTGATTTCAGAAGTCTATATAATACATTAATTACTTATCTTTCCACATACAGATACATATAATAAAATAAGATCAATTAAAGATCAATTCATTCTAGTAGACAATAATTACATTTTCGTAAAATTACTTTCATCAATGGAACAAATTTGGATTTAATATGCGGGGTTCAATTCTCCGAGGGCACGGTGATATTTTTTCGGAGAATTGTATCCCGATCAATCTACCATTCGCTAGGTGAGGTTATGTTGTAACAAAGCCATTGAACACATTTTACACGCACATAAAATTACGAAGCTAGTCAGGCAAACAATATAGCTTCAGAAGCAACTGGAATTAACATCGACTCGGTTAGAAACGAGACTAATAATTTCCATTTTAAACTTAACACAAGTTTCTAAAATACTGTTAAGACTGTAAAACGTTTATAGAACAAAAGACATGATAAAATAGAAAGTCAAAAGTTTGAAAAGAAGAGTGAAAATTAGAGAGACAAAAGAAAGAAACGTTTTTGAGAATTGAAAGGAAAAGATTTGGATTGATTTTGAAAAAATGAAGGATGAGAGAATATAAAACGGAAAAGATTTTGGATAAGATTGAAATGTGGGAAAAGGAAAAGAAGAAAGAAAAGAGTAGACGAAAAAGAAAAGATTCAAAGATTCAAAAGAAGGAAAAGGAAAAGAAGTAGAAGCAGGAACAAGGTGTTTTATCCTTTTCTATTACTACAGTTTTGCCATCCTTCCGACAAAGCAAAATATGTACTCTATAGACCGTCCAGATCCAGAAAAACTAACGAAGATATGGTGGCAAAGGCTTTGAAGACCAACTTGAAATTTTTGAAAATCAACATGTTTCCAAGCAATCCTTTATTCGTACAAATGCTGATTCAATTTCGTTTAATATTGAAAATAGATCCACTGATATTACTGCAGGGTATGGCAGAAAAATCCGGAAAAAATCAACAATTTTTTATTAAAAAACTGAAAATTTCGACAAAAAAAATGAAAATGCGATTTATTAGTAACACTTTCATAAGTTGTGATCTAATTTAAAGAACTGCCGAGAATAGAAATCCTTGCACCAATAAGGCAAAGCCATGCCCCCATCCCTCACCCCTCCTTCACTCCCCCGCCTCCTCACAACCCCTCCACCGGATTCAACAAAAAAAAACAGAAAAAAAATGAAAATTCGTTTTGGACTTATTTAAGGTGGATTTTTTTCATTGGAATGCTCTATACAGAGTACTGATATTAAAAGAAAGAGAATTTAAATTTACATCCAACCCTGTAGACAGATATAGACTGTCCCATTTAAAAAACAGAGTTATTGGCATTTAAATGTTTCCAGATGTTGGCGCCAGTAACTGTATGTCAAGAAAAGGATCCGTACATGTTAATATAGAAAATATTAAAGCAATTCAAGACGTATCAATTTGCGCAAACCAAAATTTTCTACCTTTTTTAGTTTTGCTCCTACAGCTCTTTAACGAGAGCGCTGCAATTGCAAAATTTTTGATAAAATATTTATTTTCTGGAAAACAAAAGCACATAGATCTAGGAAGGTCTTAATAAAAGTTACTTTAAATATCATGTAGAATTTAAAAGGAATATAAAATATATGAGAATCCATTCAAAATAATAAAGTTACATACGCTTTTTCTATAATAAGGACACCCTGTATATTTGAAAATATTTTCTAACTATTCATCGTATAAATAGGGACAACTTTTATTTGAAACTTTTTTCTCTCTACTGTAAAATAAACAAATTATCAAAAAAACCGCATCAGTTGGGACACCCTGTATATTAAAAATACAAATAAAGTTTATCTTAAAAATATTACAATTTATATGAAAACCTTTCCGGAAAGCGTCATAAATTCCAACCTAAGCAAAAGATTTTTATTAAAATTATAACTTTCTTTGAAGCCAGTGAAAGAAGTTTTTTTTTTAACTCTGTGTTTTAATTAAGGTGAAATATGGACATCATTTATTATGCAGGGAAAAAAGGTAACACAAAAGGAGACGTATTTTTAACCGAGTTCTGTTAAACATTTTATTTGTTAGAAGCAAGGAATTAGTTAACGTTAAATAAAAACCAATTAGAACGCCTCGGTGGTGTGACATAACATGATTAAGAAAACAACGAAACACGTCTCAAACGACACAAAGCCCTGCTAACGAACGCGTTAACGTTAACGATGTTGCCAGCTAAAATCAAATGCGATAAACAAGTTCGTTGAAGATATATCCCGATAAAACATAACTTAATTCGACTTCCTAATCTACATATTGTATTAATTTTTAAAATTAAAGAAAATTAATTCGGGAAAATGTCAACTCTACGCATCCTAAATCTACGATATCGTATCATGCGAAAGGCATAATTCAGATCGTGTTGGCAATTAGCATTTAAATAATATCCTAAAAGGAAAATCGTGTTAAGAGATGATTCATGTAAACGGGAGTTGAGGTTAATCTCCAAAAGCTATTAAATGGAAATTTAATTTATGATTTGAAAATTTTAATGATGAATAATTTTTTTAATACCGGATGAATTTTATTTATTTAGGTGTTGCATATCATTACGGAGGAGATAATAGCTTAATATATATTCAAATTTTTCTGGTTTGTTTGTACTTGTACTTGATTCAGGTCTTATTAATCTAGGAATAAACAACGATCATAAAGATAATTGTCGCACTGATTCTTTATCCAAAATGGAGTCGACGAAATGGAGGCAAAAACAAGATAGATAGTTCAGTTAAAGTTGAGACCTGCCTATACAGATCAGATTGATTAATCAGAACCTACATGGTTTCTATGTCATTATTTCAAGCAACAAAATTAAAAGATGGATCAATCCGTCGTCACTCAGATCTTTACAGGTCGAAGAATATTAATACAGGACTTAAAATGTCATTCATACAAGTTGATGATCGTGCAGGAACTGAAAGCCAACTATCATGTTATGCGACCACAATTCTGTGAATCAATGCTTCAAAAGATAAACGAAGATGGGGAGTTTATTAACAAATTGTGGTTGTCAGATGAAGCGCATTTCCATCTTAACGGACAATCCTAAGAAGCTACACCAGCGTCGATATCATAGGTCGGTATTTTTTTGACGACGAGAATGGTAATGCGACCACAGTCACATCGTCATGCTTGAAACTACACAGATTTCCAGAAATTATTGACACAGTCTGGTTTCAACAAGATGGAGCAACGTCATACACTGCAGTAATATCGATGGGACTTGTACGCCAATTGTTTGGAAAACGTGTAATTTCAAGATGTGACTTTCAATGGTTGCTCTAAAAAAGCTCGACCTCCTGCAATTGAAAAAATAAAAGCCAACATTCCAAGAGAACTTGCTGAAATTTCAGTTGAGATGCTACGTCGAACCATGAACAATATAATGAAACGATTGCAGGCATATTTGCGTAGAGAAGGAGATCACTTGATATTTTTTTCTATTAGATGTGAGTTTAGTATCAAATAAAATCGATTTGTTTTCTTTGGAAAACCTTCAATTGGAAATTAGTGGAAACATCATTTAACGAAAATGTGTGATTAGTTTCTCTATAAAAAAAATTTTTTGAAAGCTCCTCGTATATCAAAAATGATATAAAAAGTCTAACAACAGATATCAAAACTGCAGAAAAAAATTACATAAGATTACAATCTATTTTTTTTTCAAATATCTGGATAATTAGCTAAAAAAACTTCCTTACGGCAAAAAATTGTGTTTGTTTGAAAACCACTATAGAGTGATTTTTGGTTAGATAGAAAATGGTGTTTTCCCAAACGCCAAAAAACAAAAAATTGTGATTTTTCGGAAAAGGTAAAGAATTTTGTGACAATTCGATATTGACTTCATCCTATTTGATATCTTCAAACAACAACGACTTGCTTATTTTAATAGTCACATCCTATATATTTTTATATTTCATATTTATCTTATTTTATGAACACCCTGTATATGACTCACTAACTTATTAATTTTAGGAAAAAAAGTTATTCTTTATAAAAAATTCTCATGTTTTAAAATATAAAACACAATCATCAGATATTAATTTTGTTTAGTCATATACGCGATTTGTCAAAAAATATAAATTTTACTAAAGTAAAATATAAGAAAAAGTTGATCAGAAAACTTACGTTCAAATATGCAATTACATCCATTTACATTGAATTTTTTTTTCTTTTTTGTATACAATATCAATGCAAAATCACTGCACATGCATTAATTACATGTTTAAATTGCAAAATTGTTAGAAAACATCAGAAGCGAAAAGGTTATCATGTGTTTCATAATCTCAAAATGAAACGTAGTTTTTAGTTGTGATCAACTTTTCCTTATAACAATTTTTAATATTGTCAAATATAAAGGTATTTTACTCTTGAGTAAATTTTTATTTTTTGACAAAGCTTGTATACGAGCTAAGAAAATTAATATCTGATAACTGTATTTTATATTTTACAACATGCAGAACATTTTATAAACAATAACTTTTTGCCCTAATATTAATAATAAAAAACTTTTCCATATAGTTCCAACTTAATGAGACATACTGTATAATGTAATTTATTTCAATAGCAAACTAGTTAATATTACAAACAGAATTTTTTTAAGAGAACGATTTTGTTTTAAAATAAAAAAATAAAGTTTCAAATTTAGGATAGAACCCCCTTCCGATATTATTAAATTTGATATAGGGTGAGCAAAAAAGTTAACAAAACATCACTTCTAAAAACTGCTCGAAAATGAAACAATTTAAACGGAAATTTAAACCAAAAAAATCCTCTAATGGGCACTCATGATATAATTGCTACTAGCAAAAGCAAAAACCCAGGTTAAGTACTAGAAGTCTCATTAGAGTTAGCACAAAACGAGTTCAAAAACAGGTTGAAACAAGCTCAGACTAGACCAAAACCAAGTCAGACGAGAATAAGCTAGGTTTATCAAATCCATAGCCCAAATTTTCCTGACACTCACCAATAACTAAAATCATATCAGTTCTTTCTTGCACCGACTATGCCTTCATGATGTTAACAGAGTACACGTCAAATTGACACTTTCTCTATGAGGATCCAACCTTCTAGATTAAATAATAACAATTTCCGTAAGTTATCTAAAAACCGTGCAATAACTTAAAAACTAGTACAGATAGTCATAGGAATTCCCGATACTAGTTTTTAGACAATAAAATGTTCTATTGTATCTGATAACATAAATACATACAGGGTGTTCCATTTAAAATAATAAAGTTATGCACGAAAGAAGTTCACAAAGTTTGGCCTCGATACTTGAACGACCTGTAGAATACTAGATAACTTTGAATATGGCATTCAGCATCAGGCATCAGCCAAAGGATCTACTATTTACGCTTTTCGTTTCATTTCTCTGAATTAAGTCATTTTCGAGATATTAGACTTTTCGTGCAACATTTTCAAAAAACTTGAAATATCTCATAAACTACAAAAATTAGACATAGGAAACCTTAAATAAAATTGATCTAGACTTCAATGTACAACTCAAAAATGCCATAAAATACAGGGTGTTCCATTAAGAAAAACATAACTTTGGTAGATTGCTAAGTTTTGAAACACCGATTACGATTTGACTACCAGAGGCCACGGCGTTCCCACTGTTACACCCTGCATAGAACTAGATCCAATCTACAGATCACTGTACAATATGGGCTGTGTTTATGCCAAGATACCCTTCCAGGTTGCCTATATTCACTTACAACATGAAAAAAATTCAGATTTTTACAAAATAAAATTGTAATCGTTAATTTGAGGATTATTCGCCGCAATAATGCCAACAAGGATCTTCAATAAATTAATTCAATTACTGATAGTTATGACCAATTTTGTAATGCACTAGGTGCAAATTTATAATATGCAATGCCTAACATAAAAAAGTGTTTCAAAGTTTAATTCTGGCACACGGACATCTGTTTCGGACTTCTCTGTCCCCATCAGTGTGTGATACAGAAGCTTGAACTCACAAATACAGACGATAAACACAGATTTATGTTTTCGCTCCTGAGCATTGTCAGCGATCAGATTCTGCAGCAATTTCTAGACAAAACGAGCTATCGAGAAATTAGTTTCATTTTTACTACACAGTTAAAATTAAAAATTAAAAAACTTCACTGCTATAGGAGTATAAAACATTGATCTAGAATATTGCGGATTAAACATAAATTAAATCTTTCATCTTGTCGTTTTACACCGCTGTTTTACGACATGAATCGCATTAGAAATGCTTGTGGTGTGCATGCGTTGCTTTATTTCAGCCTGGAGAGGCATTTAATATGCGCGACCGTTATTCTATGTTCGTAAAAATTTTATGAACGTATATAAATGTAAAATTTGACCAAGTTAAAAGAGGAAAATAGATGCGGCGAATAAAATATCAGAAAAATTGTCAATTTTTCACATTAGTATGCATCAGGTTATTGCTGACGAATTCAGCCGACTTTAATTCTGTGTCTTTCCGAACTGTAGCTTAAAGTTTTTAAATATTCTATGCTGGTAACATCGTATTATCGTCTGGTAATGGAAAAAGTCATGGCGGAAGGAAGGAAAATATTTATAACCGCCGGGGAAACCGTAATTGTTATTCTAGAGATGCTTGTCGGGAGGTGGGATATAAATTAGATCTAAAAAAGTCTCTTCCATACACTATACTAAGGCTGTAAAAAATAAAGTAACTTTATACAAAAATCTGGTAAAATAACAAGTTTTTCTAGTAAAGTCTTATATTCCCAACTGACACAACGTCAGAACAGATTTATTCACGAAGCATTACCGATACGGTGGTGAGTCAGCCATGAAAGTCAGATTTCGACCATTGAAATTTTGATTGCTTCGCGGTGATTCGGCTACCTACAAAAGCTCAGGAGCCATTTGTAGTATATTTTATTCATGCGGTCAGAGAAATCGGTTTTCACACTCGTCATAAGCATTTCCACTTTAACCGGTTAGAAGAGGTGGTGCAAACGGAATAAGGAAGAATCTCTCTCCCCCTACAACCAATCGAAATAACTCACGTTTCATCGTTTCGGTCGTTCAAGTTCCGCCAAAATTGACCACTTAAAAGGAGATAGGTATTAGAAGAGCTTTTTAAAGTGCATTTCAACGTTTGACGTTTAATATGGATCTTTCTCTAACGTGGGGAATTGGGGATTGAAACTGGGAGTAGGCAATGCATAAATAAACAAATCTCCTTTATACAGTGGTGTCACATATTAAAAAAAAATAAATGACGTAATTATTTCCCGTTCAAATCAACCCTCTTATCTCCCCTCATATTCGGTACTAAATTAGTTAATTATTCGTCGATATCTTTACCGCAACATGTCAATACATCCGAACGAGATTCGCCCCTCGATCTGTTCTTACACGCCTCCTCGTCCTCGCCACTCCTTAGGGCTCTAAACCAGCATTATATTGAAATGGAAATGAATTCCTCTATGAATATTAATGTATCCCTAACATCACCCCCTTACAGCTTGTTTAATCAATATTAATTGCATCTGAATACCTAATTGGTTTAAATATTTCACCGCGATACTACGTCGATGCCTTCAACGCAGGATGTCACGTCATAGCAGGTGGATGTTAATGACTGTAGGAGTTTGTGTAATAACGTCATCCGCAGAGACGCGAAATGTGGTGGAGGAGCCGGTGTAGTGGTTTGTTTCTCAAGTAAATATGGCGCTTTAAAAGGCGGAGATGACCGATGGATATGGACCGTGGTGCCACGCTGATGTGGTGCTATCAAACTTTACGATGGCTTTCTAGATAAAGGCGCACCGAGACCAAACACCCATTCTGTTTTATGATTATTAAATGTTTATGTCTACGCCGTGGTTTTATCGCGAAACCTTTATAATATAGTTTATAGAAAGCGGAGATCCCTTAGAAGGTAATATACACAGGTCGTTTTTAGAATTGGCGCAGCTAGGTATCATCCTTGTTAATATTATTAGAATAAATAAAGAGTAAATTTTATGTTTTATGTCATTGCCGATTTACTCCTCGTTTAACCGAAACAATCTACTTTCATGAATGAAATTACAATTTAGGGAGAAACATCATTCGTTTCAATTTGGAAATAAAAACTCTGCACAACCACCGCCTTGTGGACGACTACATCTTACTTAATCATCAAAAAGTCGACACAATCAAAGAGCAGAACAAATATGAAGTAGTCGTGAAAGACATGAAATGATTTCACTTTGTGTGGTGTTAAAGTTGTGGAAGGCCTCTGCAAGATAATAATAATAATAATACTCTTTATTTCGAACTATGGGGAACCATAAAAAACAACGTCAAAAATAATTACAATATTTTACAATAACAGGTAGTCGTTAATACTGTAACAAGTTAATGTAAGAAGATGCTTTTTACAATTGTTTTTGAAACTTCTTAGGTTACTACACAATTTTATATTATTCGGTAACTTATTAAATAACTTACATCCTAAAAATGTTAAATTTCTTTGGAATAATGAAGTTTTGTGTATCGGAGGTAATAAATAATTTATTTGTCTCGTGTTGTATTCATGAGAAATATCAATCGAGAATTCTGGCTTATTCTTAAAAACAAAACAAAGTACTTCCAAAATGTAAGCATCGTAAAATGTTAATATATTATTGGATTTAAAAGCATTTTTACATGATTCTCGGTATGCTAAGCCGAATATAGTCCGTATAGCTCGCTTTTGCAGCAACAGAATTCGATCTGTGCCAAAACCAGAGCCCCAGTGTATTATTCCATAGGTCATCCTAGAGTAAAAATTTGAAAAGTAATATGTTTTAAGAACGTGTGCGCTACATGATCGTTTTAAGTTATAGAGGGCATAACATACTTTAGATAATTCTTTGCATAAACTATCCACATGAGAATGCCATTTGAGGTCTTCATCGATGGAAACACCTAGTAATTTCGAGGATTGACTCAATTCGATTAAATTACTATTTAGATTAAAATGTTTGATGTTGTACTTTTGATTATTACGGAATAAAATACACTTGGTTTTATCGTTATTAAGAACCAGATTGTTGTTAAATAGCCATTCACATAACTGTCGGTGGACAGAATTGGTAATCTCAAAGAGAGTATGAAGATCAGGAGCGCTAATACTTAAGTTAATGTCGTCTGCGTAGAGCATCACGTTTGCTACTGGGTCTAAATATGAAGGGAGATCATTGATGAAAATCAAGAATAGAGTAGGGCCTAAAACGGATCCTTGTGGTATTCCTTTAAAGACAGGTAGTACGTCAGATGAGTATTCATTTATTACAACCTTCTGCTTGCGATTTTCAAGATAACTTTCAAACCAGCGCAAGGCAGTCCCTCTAATTCCGTAATTGGTCAACTTATGGAGCAACAGCTTGTAATTCACGTTGTCAAAAGCTTTTGACAAATCAACAAACATCCCTATACAAGGATTATTAGAGTCAACATTAGAAGAGACTTGATTAATAAACTTAAATAATGCTGTATTAGTTGAACGATTAGGAAGAAATCCATGCTGATAAGTAGACAATAATTTGTACTTGTTAAAATAGGTTAGTAATAGTTCATTCATTAGCGATTCATATACCTTCGAAAATACCGACAATACACTGATAGGGCGATAGTTGTCCAAGCAGTTAGAGTCTCCTTTCTTATATATAGGTGTAATATTGGCTATCTTCAACATTGTGGGAAATATTCCTTGATTAAAAGAAAAATTTATTAAGTATGCTAAAGGTGATAAAATTAGAGATGCAAACTTTTTGACTATAAAAGATGGTATGAGATCATTTCCAACGCTTGTTGAATTAGATAACTTACTTATTGCTCTAAAAACATCATGTTCAGTCACAGGAGCTACAAAGAAACCATTGGAAGTACGCATAGCATCTCCCACTTTGGCGGAACATTTTTCCGGCGTGAAGGATGGGGTAAATTTCTCGTTAAAAACATTACATAGGTCACGTAGATTGTAATTCACAGGTAACTTCCTATCATGTACAGGAGTAGGAGAGTTACGTTTAATAACATTCCAAATAGCTTTAGACATATTTGAACTGGACATGACATAATTATCATTATTGTTTTTCTTATTGATACTTAAGACTAGTTTGTAGTATTTCTCATACCTTAAAAAATCAGGTTTAAAATTAGGATATCTCGTACTAATGTTTCGTAAAAACATTAAATTGTTTTTCAATTGTACTATTTCAGGAGTTATCCAGTCGTGTTGGGACCACATTTTTTTACATTTTACTAAGGGAAAACATATGTCCACGTAGTAACGCATAATTTGAACAAATTTGGAAAGCGCTTTGTCAGGACAGTTTATTTCAAACACTGGTAACCATGTTTCTTCAGATAGATAGGTTTCAAATAAGTTTAAAGAATTTGCACAATATTTACGCTTGTAACAATAAATGTTTTGCTGTACTTTAGTTGATATATTAATAGTAAGAAATTGAGCAAAGTGGTCTGATAGGTTGAAATCAAAGCAACAACTATTGTAAACATCCATTGGCAAATTAACTAGGAAATTATCGATACACGTAGAAACAGAATCATTCACTCTAGTAGGGACATCTATTGTTGTACATAATTTATAGCAGTTACATAAATCTACGAAATGTTGTTGTAGTAATGAACGAGCAGCGAAATTAATATTAAAGTCGCCGCCTAAAATAACATATTTCTTTTCTTTCAAAATTAAATCTAACAATATAGTTATAACATCGATAAAAACACTACTGTCAGAAGCTGGCACTCTATATAAAGCTACAACTATTATATTGATATTAGAAATTAACTCTATGCCGCAAACTTCGACTACATTTGTAACGGACAAAGTTTTAATATCATTCCTAGCTCTTACCTCTATACCATTACGAATATAGATTGCAACGCCGCCGTGTCGATTTGGAGGTCGACAGAAGAACGAATGTAGTGAGTAGTTTTTGATTGAAATTGCTTTTAATTGATCTTCACTTTGCCAGTGTTCGGATAGTAATAGTACATCAATATTGTGTGATTTTAATACGACATCAAGATGATTCACTTTTTTGTTAATACATCTAATATTTTGATGCATTAAACGGGTGCGAGTCAGGTTGAACGCTGATTTTTCTGAAGATGTTGGAAAAAACGGTTGACGCACACCTCCTCAGGCCAGGTTTCAGGTTTCATTAAAATGTCCAAATATGTTAAAGGTGCGGATATCTTGAAAGATGCATAAATGTCTGGAAATTTGCTGTTTAATTGCTCACACTTTACATCGTTAATTTGTTTCGATTTCAGGTAGTCAATTAATTCGTTAGTTTTCATTTCGGGAGCTAGACGATACACATGTAAATGGCAAAACTTTGTTACACCCCTTATAGCAGTGTCGGTTTTATTGCTTCCCACGATACCGTTGTTCTTCTTAATTGTTTTCTTTTTTCGGTTATTTACAGTTGATATACAGATATTCCACCTTCCAACTTCAACTCAAGGATAACAAGTTCTTAAAGAAAGCATTCGGATAGTCCAAATATATACATAGCATATGGCGCCAATGTCAAAGAACCAGAATAAAATATAAGCTGCTTTCTATTTGCCACAATTCTTACTTTTCCTCATCTCACTTCAGTTTTCTCACAATCGTTTTCTCACATCGTTTTATTTGCAAGTGCAAACACATGCTCAATAGCACACTCACTTAAAGAAGACTTCTCAATTATAGTGGGGATATTTTTATTATTTAAATTTCCTGGTTGAGTTAACTAAGCTCGCAAGAATCATGCCAATACATAAGGGTGGAAATGGCTTCACATTGTCGGATTATAGACCTACCTCTGTTCTCTCAACCCTGTCGAAGATATAAGAGAAGGTTGTTGATTTGAGAGTTATAAGATTTTTGGAGGCTGAAGGTTTGCTCTCTCGCTGTCAGTACGGCTTTAGGCCTGGAGTGTCAACTAGTGACGCTCTTTATAACTTTCTCTATCACCTCGTCGAGAAAGTTAACCAAAAATAGATGACGGTCACTGTGTTTTGCGACCTATCATCCACCAAAATTCATACTGGTCATTATTCATACTGGTCAAAATTCATACTGGTCATTATTCATACTGGTCAAAATTCATACTGGTCAAAATTCATACTAGTCAAAGTTCATACTGGTCAAAATTTATACTGGTCATTATTCATACTGGTCATTATTCATACTGGTCATTATTCATACTGGTCAAAATTCATACTGGTTAAAATTTATACTGGTCATTATTCATACCGGTTATTATTCATACCTGTCATTATTTATACTGATCATTATTTATACAGCATATTACTTATAACGAATATTATTATTATGATTAACTCATTCACCTTTCAAGTTTTTAAACACTCTGTATAATGTTAACGAGAAAAACTTAAAATGCACATTTTAAGTTAAGTTAAGTAGTTGTACAACTACACACCTGTATCTACAAAATTTCATTCGTCTTCCAAAATTATTTAACACTCATAGCATAATCAGATGAAAGCGAGCCTTCGATAACGTTGCTTCATATTGTCAATTATGCACTGGTCCATTGATTGGATAAGTGAAGTTGTATTTGCTGGAAGAGACAGACATGTTATTTTGCCATCATCACTTGTGAACTCACAAGTGGTGTGTGTCGAAGCATTGTCCATTAATAGCAGCCATATGAGCTCTAACTTGAGGCACGAATACGTTGTAGAACGATTCAGAAAAAATTGTTAGGTCCATAATAGTTCACATGCAATGCGTTCATATTTAAATTTTTGAAAGCACGTGGCTTTTTGGATTTACCTATTGCAAGCAGGGGTAATCTATGATTGTCGGTGACATTTGCACAGATCATAACAGTGATCCGATCCTTTTGGAGCTTAAAACCTGGTGCTGTTCTTTCCGAAAATGATGCCAATATTTTTTATGGCAAACCCGGTTTTATTACAATTCCCTAATGAGGTTCAGTTCAGATATTTGCTATTTGCACTAAGTTTTTCTCCACTAAAGTCTAGTTATCGAATAGCATGGTAAAACTTAAAGTTATCACACCATCCTATGCTTGCTTTGAAAGTTGGATCTCTTTCTAGTTTCTTATTGATTTCTACTGCCTTGATCATTATTATGGGACGTGAAAGTGGGAGCCCTCGACTCCTGGCTTGAATAAACCATTGGTATATCGCGTTATCGAGTTAGTAAAATTTTGCAGGTTTCATGGTTTTACGAGTCTTAACATCTTCATCGGTGCTTTGCATTTTTGACACACCATAAATTTGGACAATACTAGTGACAGCTTCACCTTTCTTCAAATAATTTCAAGTTTTTGGTTTAAACCTAACACGACATGTTTCCCTTTTTCAGCCATTTTAGGATAATCTTACAGAACAAAATCAGACAGATTAGTCAATCTATTCCTCCCTCACTCACCGACGATTAGTCACTTCCATCATCATTTGTTTTACACAGCGACGGATAACAGAAACTGACGGTTAAACGAGTGACGGTTAATCGAAGTTTTACTGTACTTGGAAACTAAACTTCAAATTTGATTGATATTGAATGAAATTAGGAACAGACATGATAGATACAAATAGTACATCCAATAGAAAACAAAAAAAAAGGAAAAAAATAGCAAAGATGTACGATTGAAAGAGGAACACCCACCACAGTTGCTTTTCAAGTGAATTATTACTGGCGAAAAATAGGATATAAAAAATATATGTCCCCATGTTCGCCGAAGAAAAGTACTCCCGTCTTGGCATAAAATCGGCTAACGTCGAAGATTTATTTGGGGTATGTGGAGCAAAAAAAAACTCGATGGGATTGAAAATCAATAATTGATATGTCCTACGCGAATGTGTAGATGGTTGATATCTCCTCTTTCCGTTTTAAAATCTGATGATGTTGAAATCGTATTCACGCGGTTAAGTGAATTCTCCCTCCCCATAAATTCTGTGATAAATGAGAAAATATATTTTAATTCATTAGGATATAATGGTTGCAATAAAAGAAAAACAAACGGGATAAGAAGGATTCCATTAGCGATTTGATATTTGCACGTTGGCGTCCCCCATTATCGCTGATAGAACAAAAAAACGAGTTAGTGTTTATGTTTGTTTGGTTGGCATTTTTCCACCGTAAACATTGTACATTAAAAACCTCTTTCGTAGTTACAACCGCATCAGCGTAAAAAGTGATAATCTTGTTTGCTCCTGACTCATGACCGGTGCTTTGAATTGCCCAGGAAGGCCACTGAAAATTGCTCGTTTACTGCGACAAAAAAAAGAATAAATGATACCCCATGATTGGCGGACAGCTCTTCTCGTTTTATAGTTTGAAAAATTATTACCCACATCAGTCCATTCAAGTCAGGTATCTCATCCTAAAATGGCGGTATTATATAGGTTTTTTTTTTTGAATTTACAAGGGAAATTGCACTAATTAGAATTTAAAACTAATCTCCTAAGTAGCTCTATATTCTACATAGAAGAAATTAGGTACGTTAAACAGAATTACTATCTCTTGACCATTACATTTCGCATTTACACAAAGCTACAACTTTAAACTAATGTAATTAGCAGAATTAGTTAGTATGAAACGACTCGACTGTTTTCTAACTGTGTGAAATTCAATAGTTATTACACGCTTTAAGAGGAAGCTCCTCAAGAACTAAAATAACCGTTTAATTTGAGCTTGTAATTAAATTTATATATATGTACATATATATAACGATTTTTAAACAACTCCACTTGTGATCCACCTGCGATATTACACTTTCATAATAGGCCAAGGTGATAGTACAGCTCTCTTACATCATAAAGCTTTTATATTGGGTCAACGAGCAGGATATTGTCTGAGAAGGTGGGTATAAGCAGACGGCATCAGGTAGGAAGGATTGAACTTGATGACTAAGTAGATGAAATTCTGGGTTAGTCGACCGTAGTAGGTTGAGGTTGAGGGTGTTTTCGCCAACGCTACAGATCGATATTCGCTATAATAAAAGGGCAGAAGGAAACCTTGGCGGAAGTTGGGAACGTAGCCGCGTTAGCCGCAGTGAAAAGATGCAATCACACAACGGCATAGGGTGAGCGGAATATATCAACTTGGGGGAAAAAGGACAATCTTTTAATATTCCTCACACGATAGCTTGGATATACAGAGGATGTTATTGTTAAATATCCTTTTAAAGAAATTAATCGAGACTATATCTTATAGTTAGTAAAATTTGATCTGTATACGAGTACATGGTGGCGCCACTAGAGTATGGAATCAAGTTTGAAATTTCAAAATTTTTGCCACTTTACAAGTTTTCAAAACTGAAACGAAAGTAATACAAGAGAGGCAATAAAAATGAAGAAAATTGAAAATTCTAATGACACCAGAAACTAGAAAAGATCTCAAGGAAAGCCACGACGAAAACAAACAAAAAAAAAATAAAGGAAACAAAGGAAAAGTGATAATTGGTCGGGTATTCAAATTGGGCCTTTCTCCTGTACATACAGTGTGTGGTAAAATAAAACTGGATCATAATCTTTCTATTTCAAGTAGATTACAGCACACTATCGAGTTTTTCGATTATCAAGAGGAAAAACGAGGAAACAATTAAAATACATATACAGGGTGATTGGTGAGAATGGCCTATTAAAAGTACTATACAAACGGATAGGAATTTTAAAACAAAATTTTGCAGTTGGATATGGTTGAATATGAACTATCACGTGAAAATATTTTTGAATAAATATCACTTCCGGTTAACCGGAAGTGGACATCAACTTCGATTTTTTAAATAGCATGCTATAAAATAAATTACAAATTTAGCTTCTATGATAAATTTTACACATATTTCATGTATATTACCCTATACCTAAATACCATTCCTTCTGAGTTATTCGCAATTAAAGAAAAAAAGTGACAGATACCGATCTTACTTTATAGTGATATTACTTCACGTAGGAGTAAATGAGGCGAATGAAATTTTGCATACGCACAGCTGATATTATGTAGTTATACAGCATTTGAAGTTTTTTTCTCTAACATTATACAGGGTGTTTAAAAACTTAGTTGCTTATAAATAAGTTCAATCCGCGGAAAGTAGATTTTCTTAAATGGAAAAGTATATATTTTATTAGATATTACGATTCTACAAAATATTCTCTTTGAATCCGTATTAGGTGTTCCTATACCTAAAATGTAAGGTTAATAAGTTATAACGATTTAATTAACCTCCGTACCTAAAATGCTCAAATATGTCAATTTACAGAAGCAAGTGTGCTTAGCTCAATTGTTTTACATACTTACTTGCCACTTATTTTGACGTCTGTCAGTTAGTTGTTCTCACGTACACTGTGAGAAATAGATCTGCACCAGTACAATAATTAGGGTAAACAATGCGAGTATTTACTTTACAATAACAAAAAATTATTTTATTTGTTACAAAATATATTATGTAGTCTTCAGGCTTTCACGGCCGCTGTTGATGGCTGCTCTTCGGTTCTCGGGTTCTCTGCCGTGTAGAAAAGTTGTGGTACTTAACGTTTCGATCATCTTCTCGTGATCAAGATGATCGAAACGTTAAGTACCACAACTTTTCTACGCGGCAGAGAACCCGAGAACCGAAGAGTAGCCGAAAACATATTATCTTAGTATTTTTTTACAATTTTTATTTTACCTCTGTAATAACATTGTTTTCGTTTCTGTGCAATACATTTTTCTCAGTATATTGTGTTAGAATGGATTAGCATTGAGAATAGACCAAATCAGGTAATCATGAATTTATTTATTATGCAAAGTGAATGTAATCAAATAGTGAAATAAACGTATCAAACGTTTAGTGAAAGATACTAACATTTACAACCAATGATCAGCAAAAATTTCTAAGTATTTTTAATATATAAAAAGTTTTAGCGACCGATATGTTCGTAGCACAATGGTGAAAGGACAATACTTGTTAAGTAATAATAACAGTTATAATTATTTAAGACGGTAGATATTTAAAAACAGTTGTAGTGTGTCCAAAAGAAAATATTTTGTTGAAGGTTTTTTTACTCAATAAAATATTAGTTGATTGAAGAGTCTTGTGTGTATCCAAAATAAAAGTAAAATCCAAAGTGTAAAGTAAAATCCAATGTGTAACGATATCAGTAAAAAATTTAGATTATAATCAACATAAAGTAAATCTACATCAAGGGTCTAAATAATTAGTAATAACAAATTAGGTAAAATTAAAATAATAAAAAAGATAATAAAAAGGTATAAAAGATACCTACAGTAGAAAAATTATAAGAACAACAATAATAATAACACAAATAAATAAGTTATCTAAATGGTTCGACATGGCAACCGTTTCAATTGAGGCATTCTATATTCGGAGACGTATTCCTATAATTCTTGCTAATCATCTGGTGTTATTTGCCTAAAGGATCCCTTATTCCTATGATTCAATGGGAAGAATTTTCGAAAATACGATTAACAAAATGACAGACGTCAAAATAAGTGGCAAGTAAGTATGTAAAACAAATGAGCTAAGCACACTTGCTTCTGTAAATTGACATATTTGAGCATTTTAGGTACGGAGGTTAATTAAATGGTTATAACTTATTAACCTTACATTTTAGGTATAGGAACACCTAATAGGGATTCAAAGAGAATATTTTGTAGAATCATAATATCTAATAAAATATATACTTTTCCATTTAAGAAAATCTACTTTGCGCAGATTGAACTTATTTATAAGCAACTAAGTTTTTAAACACCCTGTATAATGTTAGAGAAAAAAAAACTTCAAATGCTGTATAACTACATAATATCAGCTGTGCGTATGCAAAATTTCATTCGCGTCATTTACTCCTACGTGAAGTAATATTACTATAAAGTAAGATCGGTATCTGTCACTTTTTTTCTTTAATTGCGAATAACTCAGAAGGAATGGTATTTAGGTATAGGGTAATATAGATAAAATATGTGTAAAATTTATCATAGAAGCTAAATTTACAATTTATTTTATAGGATACTATTTAAAAAATCGAAGTTGATGTCCACTTCCGGTTAACCGGAAGTGATATTTATTCAAAAATATTTTCACGTGATAGTTCATATTCAACCATATCCAACTGCAAAATTTTGTTTTAAAATTCCTATCCGTTTGTGTAATACTTTTAATAGGCCATTCTCACCAATCACCCTGTATAACAATGCATAATAACATGAACAGTTTCTTTTTGGACATTTTACAAAAAGGTTAGAAATAAATTTTACCATCGCTTAGACTTTATCAATATGTTCTCAATAGTGCACAGAGCGCTGAATTCCCTTGAAAGTTTTAGATCGGCCTGTCATTTTCGGAATTTTGTTTGAAGTTTTTTCAGATTACTTTAGGTTTGTTTATTATTGTTCCAGAGTATTGCAAAAAAATTTACAAATTAGACCAAACGAGACATTTTCAAAGTTTTTGCAGGTCATTTGAAACTGTTCTAAAGTTTTGTAAAATAATACTACTAAAAACTGACTCACCCCCTTGCTGAAAATTAAAATGTTTTTTTTTTAATTTGTCCCATATTTTGCAAAATAATATTAAAAATTTAGTCATATGGAAGAATTATTTTTACATCAACTCCCATTTTCGAAATTTGATTTTCGGAAGGTGGAAAGGTTCCAGATTGTTTTGGCATTGTTCTATACTGTTCTAGACTTTTGCATAATGTTAAAAGCCCGCCTTATATGCAAATTTTAGGTCAGCTTCCCATTTATGAAGTTTAAAAGATTTCGAGGCTATTTTAGGTTTGTTTGTTGTTGTTCCAGAGTATTGCAAAAAAAAATTTATAAATTAGACCAAGGAAACGAGACATTTTCAAAGTTTCTGCAGGTAGTTTAACACTGTTCTAAAGTTTTGTAAAATAATATTAAAAACTAGCCCACCTCCCTCCTGTCAACGCTGGAAATTTAATTTTTTTTTTGAATTTGTCCCATATTTTGCAAAATAATATCGCACATCGTCGCATGGAAGAATTATTTTTACATCAACCCCCATTTTCGAAATTTGATTTTCGGAAAGTGGAAAGATTCTAGATTGTTTTGGCATTGCTCTATACTGTTCTAGACGTTTTAATTTATGAGATTTAAAAGTTTTCGAGGCTGTGTTAGGTTAGTTTGTTGTTGTTAAAGCATTTTGCAAAACAATATTAAAAATTAGCCCAAAAAAAAACACATTTTCGGTTCTACATTGTTCAAGAGCTTTGCAAAGAAATATTACAAATTAGACAAAAAAGAGAGCATCCCCTCTTTTTCTAAACCAGACAGCTTGAAAGTTGTTTCAGGTTGTTTAATATTGTGGGGGTGAGGTTTGGTTTTTAATCGGAATTCGAAACGTTGTTTCTCCCATATTTTGCGAAATAAAAAATTAAAAATTTATCGGATAAAAAAAATACCCCCCATTTTCAAAATTTTGAAAGTTGCAGGTTGTTTTAGCCATCTAGAAAAACCTTAAAAAAATATTTTTAGATCACCCTCTCATTTTTTAAGTTTTGAAAGTTTTTCTAGGTTATTCTAGATGTTTCTGTTGTTGTTTCAGAGTTTTACAAAAAAAATATTAAAAATTGACCGACAAAAAACACTATTTAGGTTCTACATTGTCTTGCCTTTGTTCTACATCGTTCAAGAGTTTTTCAAAGAAATGTAAAAAATTAGACGAGAAAAAGGTCGCCTGTCTTTTTCTAAAGGTGGCAAATTGAAAATTGCCGCAGGTTGTTTAATATTGTTCTAACGTTTTGTAAAATAATATTAAAAATTAGTCGGATGAAAACCAACATTTTTTACGTCAACCCACTATTTTCGAAATTTTGAAAGCTGTTCCAGGTTATTTCTACATACAGTGTTGCAAAATTTTGCAAGCATACACACAAATTATTCAATAGAAAAAGAAAAAAGCATTTAAGTCACTTCCTCCTAAATTTTTCTAAATTTAGGCTTGCTCTACCTTGTTACCTCCATACTTGTACATAATAATATTAATAATTAATCTAAAAAAAAACATTATGATACTTAAAAAACATTTTATTAGCCTTTCCCTCCCCTCAATTTAAACAATTTTTTGTGGTTTTTCTTTCGTCGGCTGATTTTTATTATTTTCGAAAAATCTAGAACAATAACCGACAAAACTAGAACAAACTATCAAAAGATTAATAACAAAAAAAAAAAGGAAAATGAGGGAGGGGAGGAGGGTGGCTGAGATTTTTGTTTTTCTTAATTATTTCGTGAACTATACCTAGTAGAAGGCCCAAATTTTGACATCTTCAATCTTGAGGACACCTACAAGAAAAATTTTGAATTTTTTTTAAAGTTCCGAGCGGGGGGAGGGGAGAGGAGAACGCAATAAAGCTTACAGCATGATATTGATGCGTATAGGAGCATACACTAAAATTATATAAAACTATACAGAGTGTCCCGCAAGCAAGTAACGAACCAAAAGTTGTGTTTCCTCTAATAGAAAACTCTGCACATTATTAGTCTAGAAATTGATAATTTTCGAGATATTTCGAATTCAGTTAAATGGAACACCCTGTATATGGTAATATTTTCTTCTACGGAAATGAAAGCACTTATATCGGTTATCAAACTTCCTTATGCTGCCTTTTTTACGCCCCCTCCCGCCCCATCACTTTAACAATCGACTCCACATCACTATTTCATGGAAATCTGAATATCACTTGTTCGGATGTAATCTCTTAATGCATATATTAGATACACCAGAATCCCCATTTAATCCATCCGCAATAACAAGCCAGATAACACTGCGGACATTTTCGACATACAATATAATATTCCCTAAATAATTTCAAACAAGGATTATAATAATCCTGACTCTTAAATTACTTAAACCATCCTAAAGCCGCCGCAATATTTCAACGCAGCCACTGCCGCCGTGCACATCGGCTTTAGCGAAAGTTGTCGATCCCCACAGAGAATTTTCCTCGAGAGAATTACATCATCCTCGTGAGCCAACTTGTTAAAAGCCACTCGAAGAGTCGCCTTGTTTGTTATAGGTGCTGTTAGAACACGCAGGATGAGAACCCCTTCATTACAAATTTCGCAGCTATGTATACATCTATATATGTATGTATGATGTTATTAATATTAGTTGCCGTAGGGGGAATAATCTTACAAAATAGTGGGCTTTCGCTATCTTGTCGAAAGGCAACTTCGTCGGGAAAATATAGTCTGACGTTGTTGGATGCTGCTAATTGGCATAAAACGAGCTCATGTTAACGTAATTAGATAGCAGTTGTGGCTGGTAGTGAGTTGGAGTCGAAGCGTACGTGTAAAATTATCCGCTAGGTGGGGTTGGCGGTTTTCTCGTACAATGTAATGTTCGTACACCTGACTTATCGAGATGCTTATATTGTGCTTTGTTTACGAAATACGGTCGTCAATCTTGATTTCACGCTAAAATTGTGATTAAAATTTAGTAAAATCGACGGTGAGACACCTCGTTAATGTACGAGCGAGAAGAGAGAATTTTGAAGTCGTAGTGAATTAGTGGAAGTTATTAGTGCGTACATTTTCTGTTTAATATTAGAGGAAAGTTTAGTTGAAAATATCTCTTCTTATTGTTTTCTCTCTTCATTTTCTGAACATTTGCTCAAGAATGTTTTTTAAAATTTCGCTACCTATCTTATCTTGTTCAGAAAGTCTCTAATTAAGAAGGGAATGATAAATGCGCCTCTTTCTTTCGTTACGTAGGCTTCATAGCTCAGATTTCTCCTATATTCAACTACTTTCGAGAAATAAACCAAACCTACATTATTTTTAAAGAGCCACCCCCTAGAGCTTCAGATAATTTTGAGATTGTAACAGGCTTCGGAAAAATATATAGCACTCCACATTTATTTTCAATATTAATTCACAATTTTATATTCTTGAAACCAAACATTCGTTCGTTTTTAGTAAGCCAAAACGTGTATTTTGTTTTAGGAGCAAAACAAAACACGCTCGTGCCATCTAACCCCGCCTTTAACCCTGAAAAATTATAATTATGGTTCTTCTAAACATACCTCTGACATGATTATCTTGACAAGTGAGGACATAGTCGAAAATTAATGGAAATAAACAGCAATCCAAATCCTTTCTGACAAGAAGATAATTTAATATGGTATCTTGCACTGAGCGTCAGCAAGGACTCGCCGATATTCCAGACTGAGGTTGCAGCGATTCATCACTGTGTCGGAGAAGTAGATAGATGGACCGAACCAGGTAAAAGCATCGCTATTTATTCTCAACAGCGGTCAAGCAGCACTTAAAGCGATCAGTTCCGCAAGTGCTGACTCAAAGCTGGTCTGGGACAGCGTAAGAACCCTAAATGGAGTGGGCACCCCAAGAAAAATAACTTTGGCCTGGATCCCCAGTCACATATAACAGATCCAAGGAATGGTGGAAAAGATCACCAGAACAAAGATAGGCAAAGAAGTTCCTAAGAGAACAGAGGCCTGAGTTTACTGAAGATCTACCTAAGAGTAAAGACAAGAAGACTGTCAAAGCGATAGTAGATCTGATGACCGGTCATTGCAGACTGAATAAGCATATGTTTAACATCGACCTGCTAGAGGATGCTCTCTGCAGATTCTGTCAAGAGGAAGAAGAAACCCCAGTTCATGGTTTGTGCCACTGCGATGACCTAGCGAGGACAAGGTTTCTAGCAATGGGCCTAGAGAAACCCATAGCTAATGGCTACATAAAAGAGACGCTCTCAAAAATGATAGACCTAATAGTCCAGGAATTTTAGCACCAAAAACGGGGTTCGCTCCGCAAAAAAATCCTAATAGTTGATTTTTCGATTGGATGTTAGAGGGTGTCCCCTAAGCATAAAACCAAATTTGTATCGTCCAAAACCGCGAGCGTTAACCGCCATCTTGAAAAACGCCTTTTTGCAAATATCTCGAAAACGGTGAGTTTTACGTTAAAAATTTTAAGGACTTTTTTTGTAGAAGACAACATTTCCCGTCTATTTTGTTTCAAACTTTTTTCTCTATTATCAATGTTTGCCGAGATATAGTCGATTGAAAAAGACGATTTTTTGTTTTTGGAAAATATCTCGATAATTTTTGGAAATACGAAAAAAATGTGATTATCGAATCGAATCAAGTATTAAACTTGACATTTTTTGTCGTTTTTATGAAGAAAAAAAAGGGTAATATATGAAATATTATTATTTTATTTTTTTATTATATATCTGTGGAGTTGGCGCTGCTTTTTGGAGTTGGCGCTGATTTTTGGAGTTGGCGCTGGTTTTTGGAGTTGGCGCTGGTTTTTGGATTTGGTTAGGTATGTTTAATATGCTTAAAAGTTGTGGAGGCGGTTAAGATTAGCGGAAATACTGGTCGGTGGGCCGGAAGAGTTCGGTCCAAACTCGAAGAGTTTGGGTGGAGGCTACTATTACCAATAATCGCTGTTTTCCTAGACCTGACGGCAACTTTCAAGGCACTATAACTCAGCAACTATCGATGGAACAAAAAAAAGTTTCATCCAAAAATTATAGAAAATGTTACGCTCTACAACTTAGATAATTACATTTTTGTTCGTATTTCCTAAAATTATCGAGATATTTTCCAAAAACAAAAAATCGTCTTTTTCAATCGACTATATCTCGGCAAATATTGACAATAGAAAAAAAGTTTCAAACAGAAAAGACGGGAAATGTTCTTTTACAAAAAAGGTCCTTAAAATTTTTTATATAAAACTCGCCGTTTTCGAGATATTCGCAAAAAGGCGTTTTTCAAGATGGCGGCTAACGCTCGCGGTGTTGGACGACACAAATTTGGTTTTATACTTAAGGGACACCCTCTAACATAATCCAATCGAAAAATCAACTATTAGGATTTTTTGCTGAGCGAATATCTAAAAATCCTGCACTATAATTAAGAAGGCAAAATTAGAGAGCGTCGTCTAGGATAAAAAGGGGATCACAATAGACCTGCAAAGTTCCTGGTGAAACCGGTTCGTATGCCACCCCAATCCTAACCTAACCATGGTACAAAAATTTACCGAGAAATTTATGTTCTTAGCGTCCAAACAGACCAAACTGGACCACCATCACTAATGGGCAACGAACTGGAAAATTTCCTCTCTACATCACCAAACACAGGTGACAATGAAGGAGCTGCTTTTCCAATATTCAAAACACTTAGGACACTTTAACTTTCAAAATTGATTTTTCTAGTTCCATCATCATCAATTCTTTATTTCATCATAGTTGGGGTCTTCATCAACTTCCAAAGCATGTAGTCTCCATTCATCTGTTAGAGAACTACAGAAAAAGCTTTAGCTACTTTCACTACGCTCTTGCAAGTCTCTTCTTTTGTTCTTTTAAACAAATGAAGATAAAAAATCAAAAAAATGTGTGTAATTAATAGACGTTTGTTGTATATTGTTAGAAATCACCCTGCAAACAAGTGCAATAAAACTAAATTGCCGTTCAATTGAAGTGGTCCACTATTCAAAGTTAGTCTAAGTAATTAGCAATGCATAGCAAATTTTAATGTTTTTTAGTTTATTTAACAGCTACAGGAGTGGTTATATCTAATCTCACAGTTAGGAGAAGACTGCACGAGTTTGGTTTAAGGGCTAGAAGAAGGGCCACGTGCCCACTGTTGACCAGGCAACACAAGATCGCTAGGAGGCAGTGGCAAATCGAATTGGAGGTGGGAGTGGTATGGTTTGGGGTAGCATAATCAATCCATGAATGCAGAGAGGGACTTATGTATTTTGAAATTTCGTATTTGTGGACGATAATGCTCGTCCCCACCGAGCCCACATCGTCGAGGATATCATTTTTACCAATAATATTGAAAGAATGATATGGCCTCCTAATTCTCCAGATTGCAATTGCAACTTTATGTGTTTATTATTCATTAGAAACGGAGCGCGTGGTTTCGACCTTTTTGATCTCGTCAGCAGCGCCACCAAGTGCTAAAACAACACTTTATTGGCTAATTTCATGAAATATAGAATACACACACACACAACAACAAATGATATGATTCAATTATTACAACAATGTTCATCGATTTAAATTTAATATTAGGCAAATTTATTAAAATATCCAACAACACATTGCAGACTCTCACGGAATCGATCCATTAATCTCGGTGAAATTTCTCATAAAACCATGTTCGTTCGCAATTTATCGAGCAGTTCAAACATCAGCAAACGTATACATCAATCTAGTTGCAATAGATTGCCGCAAAGCGACAATACATCCGACCATTTCCAATACCATGTTAACTAGATATAAATTATCTATTGGAAATGCGGCCGTACATCCGGACTAGATAACTCATGCTGCAAAAATGGATGATTTACACCTTTCTGCAAAATTTTGTTAAAAAACTTTCACCAATAATTTTCCATTTCGTTAAACTCCAATCAAATTTTTATAACAAGTCGTGCAACTACAATAGCAACTCGACAACAAGCTATCGTTATCTCCACTTATCATTATAACGACAGTTTTGTGCGACGTAACCTAAATATAAAATAGAGAAAAAAAAGTGCGAGGAAAAAAATCAAAGATAACCCACGTCCGACTTGAGAGTGAAAGAAAAGGAAAAGAGATGCTAGAAAACTCGTGATTTTAATCAAGGTTTTTACGTGACGCCGTCCCATAAAAAACGTTTCGATCCGCTTTCGTCGACGGAACGTACATACGACTTCTAACCGGATCGATAGATCCAGACGACTCCGGGTGAAACTCCGTCGGCTCCGGTTGGCGGCGACATCGAACGTAGTATGCGAAAAAACCGGATGATAAAAGAGGGAGAATTGCGTAAAGGACGACCGGTACACGTAATGTATATGCATTAGAACGCATCGTCACGTACATCGACAATAGCGCCCCCGTGTTAAATTATTTTTAATTGTAATTTACAATCTGGTTTGACAGAGATACGAGGTTGTTATGGAAATGTACTGCCTGTATGTACATATGCGAGGAAAAATTTTCGATTCTAGAAATATATTCTGGGGTGTGTAGTTTAAGCAGATTTGGGCAAACAGAAGATCTGTGCGCGCTTCGTTTTACACACTCTGGCAGATGACCAAATCGACTCGAGAGTTCACCATTGCAAAAATGTACCAAATTTAATACGAACCAAAAATAAAACGTCAGAGTGCTGCATGGAAGTTACCAGAAAAACTGAGAACAAATTACGAGAATTCAGAAGAGCAAAATCGAATCAATGTTGATCATTTTCTTCGATTCAAATGAGATTGTTCACAATGAATTTGTCCCAGAGGGTCAGACGGTGAACGCAGAACATTATCTGGGAGTTCTGCAACGATTGTGGGACAGAATTAATCGAATTCGACCGGAATATCGAGAGCCAGGCAGTTCGTTTTTGTTGCAAGACAATGTACCATCGGACAACGCCATCATGGTACGTGAATGCTTGGCCAAAAAAGGCATTCACCTGATTTAGCTCCGTGTGACTTCTGGCTATTTACCAAACTGAAATTGACCATACCAATACCATCCCGGTCATTCAAGCCTTCGAAGGCCATACTAAAGGCGAAAAATTTGTGCAACCTATAAAATTTGTTTGAAATGACAAAATATTTTACGAAAATATTCAGTTTCAATTTTATAATAATACTAGCAGGGAGTAATAACAAAAATTTTATACATTAAATGCATGACACAAAATCTCGTTTTGGTGTTTTCAGAATTTTTGAGTAGCCTCGGCTTCTTCTCGGTATTCAAGTAGGTATTATCTCACCCCCAAAGCACAGCAAGTTTCATAACATTAAACGTTATCCATTCCAAAAAAAAAACATGTTGTCATGACCTTGTTGATCAACAAACCAAACTTGTCTCACTCTTTCTACTACTGCTTGAACTGCTTGAAAGTGTTTGAAGACCTTCGAGTTTGTGATCAACTTTTAACAACAACGATACCTATCTTATGAATAACTTTTTCAAATACAAGTAATCATTCAATATCGAAGCCATTGATTCATATGGTATGACCAAGCTTCTCCACTTTCAACATCAGATCGGTCAACACCATATCGTGGAATGTTTTAATCATTTCGGGTGGTGGTGAGCTCAATTATGCATTCAAAACAGTTAACATCACTCGTGTTTATGCGATCACAATAAAATTCAGTAAACCACTTCAAGTCGAGCACTTTTTCGCTATAATATACAAGATTGTCTGTTTTCAATGGCTGTCCAATTTTAGCAAAATCACGAAGCTTTCTGGAACTATCACAATGGTCTAATGACGGATGATAGTTGGCACCAGTAGTGTTACCACCACCAGTTGAACCACCCTCGTAACTACTACTATATTAACCACAGATAAGTCACAGTTTTTGGTTGGAACTTAAACTTGGCCATAAATGAAGCCACCCTCTGCGAAGCTACCGGCAGTATCATAAACAAAAGCTTTTGGTTAGGTGACTGTTAGCAAGAGGAAAAAAGGAACTTGTCATCAACAAAAGCCATCCTCTGTGAAACAGCTCGCAGCATCATGAGCAAAAATTTTTGGTGAAGTGACTGTTAGCTAGAGTAAAAAATGGAACTTGCTATCAATAAAGCCATACTCACTCTACAAAACTGCCACCAGCATCTTCAGCAAAAATTATTGGTTAAATGGCTGCTAGAAATAGCAAATAGTGGAGCTTACCATCAACAAAGCCACCCTCTGCGAAACTGCTCGCAGGATCATGAGCAAAAGTTTTTGGTTAAATAGCTGCAAGCAAGAGTAAAAATTAAGCTTGCTATCAATCAAGCCACACTCACTCTGCGAAACTGCCAGCATCATCTTCATCAAAAATGATTGATTTAATGGCTGCTAGAAAGAGCAAGTAGTGAAACTTACCATCATGGACTCTTGCTACTGCGACCTATAGGTCTATTGTAGCACTCTATTATCTAGACCACCTGGTCTAGCTTAGCCTTTTTTATGAGGCTTTCTAGTCTTGCCGGGTTAGTCTTCATGTAGCTCGCCGTGTCTGGATATGGTTCGCCAATACATTGTAGCCTCAATCTGCCTTTGTTTAGAAGGTCATCCGTGTACTTAGGCATGTATTCTTTGATGAATTCTTTAGCCTGCCGCTGTCTTGGGGAGCTTTTTCACCATTCGAGAGATTTATTTGCGGACCATTTTGGCTACTTCCCTTTTCGTGGTTCCACACGATGGTATACGTCCAATGAGTGGCCTAAACGTTCCTTCTTTGGCCAGGGCATCAGCCTTCTCATTTCCTTTAATACATTCGTGTCCCGGTACCCAAACTAGGGTCACCTTGCCGTGCACCCTCTAGTTCATTTAGTGCGCATGCGCAGTCCCATATCAGCTTTGATGTGATCTTTGTAGGGTCAAACGCAGCTTGATTATCAGTGAAGATGGTTATGGACTTATTCTGTCCCTTGCCTTAGGCTGATGTCCGTTCTTGGTTTAAGTCTGAGTATTCCGGCTCCTAGACCTTGTTGCGATTTCGAGCCATCTGTATAACAGTATAGAGAAGTTGTATTTTGCAACCATTACGTCTGTAGGTAAACAGATCATCAAGAAAGCCACCCTCTGCGAAACTGCTCACAACATCATGAGCAAAAGTTTTTTTGTTAAATGGCTGAGCTAGCAAGAGTAAAAAATTGAACTTGCCATCAATAAAGTCACACTCACTCTGCGAAACTGTCAGCAGCATCTCGAGCAAAAATTATTGGTAATAATGGGACTTGACATCAACAAAGCCACCCTCTGCGAAACTGCTCGTAGCATCATGACCAAAAGCTTTTATTTAGATGGTTGCTAGGAGGTACAAAAATTGACTTTGTCATTCGTAAATTTCCTTAGAGCATGCTTGCAGGTTTTTTTTCCAACATGTTGGATCTATTAAAGGAAAAGAGGAGCGAATAATAATCTATAAGACTATGACAGGAAGAGTTTTAAAGAGTGAGTTAGAAAAGACCATTGTTTAATTATGATTAATGATTATTAAAATACTAAAGCCGAAACTAAAACTGAAATACAAAACTTATCTCCATGAAGGCCAAATTGTTTGAATCATGGTCAATGGTATTGAACAAAACGAACAAGAAAGTAGCCCAAGTTTCAGATTGGTTTAACTAACCTTTAGTCAAAGAAGGTGCACTAGGAAAGGAGTTAAGCTAAGAGTAATATCAGTACCACTACAATTTTTTACAAAAAAAGAGACAAGGAAAAAAATTCGGTCTAAAAGGCAAAGATACAGGTAATAATCGGTAACACCAGACACCACAACGATTAATTAATTAATGAATTAATTCGGGGCACGTGTTTCGAAGGCTAAAAAAAACTCACGAATGATATTTTATATTTTTAATTATTTTTTTAATTTAAACAAGTGGTATTATTACAACCTCTTATTCATCATATCTACTACATATAATCGAATTCTGCACTATAGCAAATTGTTTCTTCGCGAATCAAGCGAGTTTACTGGACTTGTTGTTTGCCGGGGGAAAAAAAGAAAACAGCGTAGTTTGATGTATTTATCCGTACCCCAAGATGTATTGTTGCGTCAAGTTCCTTTTTTTACGATCCAAGAAATAATAAATAGAAGGGTAACTCCGTGAGGTGGATCGTAAAAATTATATGGTGGTCATAACCGTAAAAAGTGAATGGTTAGACAAACTATTTCCCGGAGCAAAAAAGTCAGCATTACTATAGAAGAGAGGTAGTATTCTCGAACTGTTAACTCACTCGACATTCATTCCAGTTGATTACCTGCGCATAAAATGCAGCATGCACGTTGTAAAAATCGTGCTGTATGTGTAAAATAAAACCAGGTACTATAGTTTAAAGAGGAAGTTGTAAGTAATTGGCACACTACAATGTCTCATGGCATTATTTTGATATTCGTTAGAATTTCCTTCACGAAATCAGGCTTACCAGATTAACAAAGATCTCGTATCTCATAGCAATTACAGATAAGTACCCCTACAAACTTTCACACATATCACCTAATTTCCACCGTTTTATCGCAGAACCGCTTCCCAGACCTTCCCTGAAACCTCAACGTTGACCTTATTCATCCACATTAGTCCCTGAACGCGACGCTACTGAGTTTTGCCGCAAGATCGTAAATATTCCACAAGGCGTGGTACCCCTCTTTCGACCGTTTTAAAGTTGTTGGAAGTTTTTCAGATGTTTCTGCCGTGAAGGGCGAAAGCTGTGAGGGTTGAACTTCCGCTTGATGTACCCTTGAACGTGTTCGCATCGAGGATCCTACACTCACGTGAGCCGAATCTGTATATAGTTTGCCTTCCCTGAAAACCGTTGTAATGGAATAAATGCTGTACGAGAGCAACACTGTATCGTACGGTAGAAGTTTTCCGGTTGATGTTTCCACTGGTTAGCTGCCGGTGCGGAAAATTGATTGGTGCTTTCGCTTTACTAATTGAGTTTATGCCTTGTGAGTAGAATTTTAGACTGAAATGCACATATGTGTGGTTGAATGCATGAAACATGCATGCTGGAATGAATTGGGTTGATTCATAATATAAAAAGAGGAAAAACGGCGATGAAGACTAAAAGCATAGGGTAGGAAGTTGACGTTCCTTTAATAATTTCAATAACCAATTTTATTTTATAGTACGCCATTCGATCAACCCAATTATCAAGTACTTTTTAGATTGTTTGGGCTTAAATTTAATGAATCGCAACTTCGATTTTGTAACCAATTTCGTTACGTTGATTGTGTGGCAAGTAGTGCCAAATGTTCCTTTCGCGTAAATGTCTTACAGTTTAGGTTGAAAACTCACCACTTTGGAAGTAAGTTTTCAATATTTTCCACTTTTATTCGAGCGTAAAACGTCTCATTTTGCAAATGTCAAACTAGTTTTTGTGTAATTCATGAATGTCATTCTATCTGTCAAAATCAAAATAACCGGTAGATTCAAAATTCAAACGTTAGATGGCCCACCCTATAAAACAGAGAAAAACAGTAACACAATCGAAGACAAACCTCGTAAAGAAATTGAAAGCTGCTGAAGTATTTTTTGTCCGAAACTGTCGACTAAAGAAGAGAGATGAGTCTGGCTCTGATTGTGACTCAAGTGATGATTTCGAAACCAAAAACTCTTTAGATATAGCAGGAATTGCTATGAATGGTGAGGATGGTTATTAAGAAGATAACGATGCTCTGCAATTGACCTAGAAACTTTACAAAATGAAGATTTCGTTTTAATCTAGCTCAAAGAAAACAAGAAAAAAAAAACCAGTGAAGCAAGAATTTTGTTGATTGTTGTTTTTTCACTGTATTAAAGTTTTGATTGTTAGGATGATTTGAATAAAAATTAATAAATCTACCTGAGACTGTAGGTTTTTGATACCAGTCTAGAATAATTTTCTTGCGAGTGTCTAAAAACAGTATGCAATTATCCTTTTTAATTTCATTGGTAAATTGTAAATTTGGATTAAATGCATTAAATATAGCAGAAGTTTATACTTTAAAAAATAATAATTTCCTGAAGAAGTCAAAGAATGTTGACAAAATATTGAAAATAAAGATTTATTTTATTAAGGACCGAAAAACCCGCAAAAAAACAAAATTTTATTGCTTAAGAATTTTGTTCAGATTCTGGAGATGGAATGTCATTCTATCTATCAACATCAAAACAACCGGTAGTTCAAATTCCAAACGTTAGAGAGCCCACCCCTCACTGCCACCAATTACTGAAAAGCCATTATTATTATTTGCTCTTTGTTGTTCAATTGTTTTGAATTGGAATACGGTGCTACCATCAAAATCAGTCCTTTAAAAGAAGCTTAGGATACCCTTATGATTCAACGCAATCTAACTTGCTTAGTACTGGCCATTTTGCAGTTGATGAAACCAAATTTCCTAAAGAGGGCTATCACTGTATCAAATCATAAACATTAGGGGAGGGTGAGAGGAGAGGAGAACTCAAAAAGCTAATTCATTTTTCTAGGACATCTTCTATTATTTCTACACCGGTAGCAAAAATACCTACCATACCTAGTACACCATTGGATTAGAATATTTATTTGTTTTCTGCCGTTGCATTTTCTCATTTCTCATTCCTGTTCATTTGGTTCATTCCTTAACAAGTAGGTCGCTACTTGCTTAGGGGCGATAGAGAGAGACAACATCTCTATCTTAGGGGTGAGATTTTTCTTTTCTGGATCGATTTTTAAGATCGAACATGCGAACCCTTGGGATCCGATTTTGCTGTAAACGTTTTTGGGTGCAATTTTCGTCTCATGGAGATTTTGTTTTGGATTTGGCATTCGGCACCTCTGCTATAGGCAGGATTTTACGTTTTCAACACATTAGAACATCTTAAGTTCTCCGTTAAGGGATTTTCTATCAGACACAACGGTTCTTAAATTTAAAGTATACAGGATGATTCATGTAAGTGCAGCACAAAATAGATGACTTCTGCTTTAAATTTTTGAAGTCTTCTTAATGAAACGATTGATGAACGATATTGGGATATAAATTTACCAGAACAGAGGCAACGTCATTTCTAAGGAGATCCAAATACTTTATCGCTGTCAAATTTCCATCAATCCATTAATCATATCCATAATCATAATTCATTAATTAATCAATTATATGATTGCCGATGATACCTGTCCAGACCTTCACCTCTTAGGGATATTGGATTCTCTGCTGATTAGTACCTACAGTTTTGACGATTTACTTCATCATTCAACATGAAAGCTGATTCATCCGAAAACAGGATAAAAGCAAGGGCAATCTCAGTTCTGTTCAGTTTATTCATTAGTCTTCGGTTAATTTCTGTATAAATATTATCTTACAGAGATGAAGCTTTTGTGAATGTAAACATTTTAAAACAGTTGAATGGTTAAAGTTAGTTTCTCGAGCTATTTGGCGTAAACTTGTTGTTGGATTCTCTGCAACACTTAATAAAATGTCTACTTTCACAAAATGGAGTTTTCTTTTTATTGGGCGGGCATGTCCAAATTCTCTAAACTGTGAATGAATTTTGGAAACGGTTCCTTGCGAAATATTGGACAATTCAGGATACTTCTGATTAAAGATATCAACAATTTCCACTTGACTTCTATGCTTATTTCCTATCATCATCAATATTTCTATACGATGCCTTTTTGTTAAATATTGCATTGTTTATTAACAACTCTGTCCTTTAAAAAGAGATAATTTACTAAAATGTCTCTATCACTGTAGATAAAATGTCATGTAGATTTTATTTTAAACGGCCTATCCTATAGGCCACGACACCATGAGCTCTTGTATATTACTGTTATTTGATTGAATTTAACTAATTAAACAAAGTTTTTACGAACCCCCCTTTTGTTACCACCCTGAGATTTTAGCTGCCCAAGGAGTTTCTAAAAGGTAACAAGGCTTTACCTACCCCTCTTGCAGATACTAATCAATCTAGATGTTTAAAGGATATGCAGGCACTAAAAGTGGTTAGAAATCAAAAAAAAAAACAAATCAGACCACAATTGAGAAATTTTGACATCACCAATAGTAAGGGAAATAGTCAGAAACAATTAAATTCTTGTTCAAGGAATAAATTAGATATTTTTCTTGCAATATATTTATCTACAACTTCTACCAACTATTTTTGCTCCATCTTCTAATCTGTCTATTTCAGTAATAATAGGTTTTAAATCTTTTTCCATTTTTCTTTCTTATCGTTGGGAATGTATGAAACTAGTTTGTCCATTTATGACTGAAAAGTTTCTAAAGATTTACTAATTAATTCATCTGCTTCTTCATCTAAACTTATATTTTTACGACCACCTGCTTTATATTCTACATTATCTAATATATTTTTTTATTTTAATTTTTCTCTCTTTTGTTCCCAATTCTTCCGATTTATCTTTTGTTCCGAATTGTTCTGGTTTGTTCCCATTTGTTCTCGTATTACATGCCATCTTAATTCCAACTGAATTTAATCCCATATTTAGGGAATTTCTGGAAATACTTTTAGATTTGTAAAAATTTGTTTTTGTTAGTTTTTATTTACGGTCGAATTGATATATTCAATGGCAAAATTACGATTTCTCATTTGGGTTACTTTATTAATATTTTTTGGTAGGTATATTTAGTTTTTCATCTTCAGTAAAAGATTTGTAATTATTTTTAAATTGCTCTAGTTCTGATTGTTGTCTTCTTTGTAATGATGTATAATATTCTGCTACAATTTTGTTCTCCTTCATAACAGGCATGTTTTTTATTTATTATAAAAACATTATTCAGATAATTTAAATAATTGTCCTATAAATGCCTATTATTTCCCTCTTCAGATTATACATTATATTGTGTGATGATGGAGAGAAATCTTGTCTCCTGTTACCTTTTGAGGGTAATAAAAAACAAAAATAAATCCAAATTTACATTCTTCTCCAACCAATATCGCACAGATCATATCTCCAGAATAGACGACCTTTTATAAAAAAAAAAAAAAACACCCGGAAACAAATAAAAATATCAGGTTCGTCCTAAAAACAAAAGCCATCCTCCGCGTGGCGTCATTTATACCATCGCCGTCCTGGATTTTTCACTTTAATTAAATCATATTTCAGAAAATATCGGGTTTAATCGCATGCCGTATATTGCCACCAGATGGCAATCGTCCCCCTCCTCTTCCACCCCCCACTCTAAGTGGGTGAATGTGCTGGAGGTGGAGGGTGTGAATAAGGGAGATAGAGGACGAAATATAAGATGTGGAGCAGGGGTGAAAGGGACGTGGAATTTAATTTAATACAAAGATCGACATAATTAATCGCTTGAGAGATTCCACTGTAAATACTTTAATCTTCTTTTTTTTTAAATCGTTTTATTAGAAGTAATGTATAAAATTAAATTTTCCTAATTACTCCTTTAATAAACTTCAATCATCGTTCAGATGTTGATCCAAGGTTTCGTCTTGAAATGTTCTTTATCACTACCAACTAAAAAAACGTGATAAACGTGATCATCACCTTTTATTATCTTATACACACTCCATCACACCATACACGATGCAATAAAAAAGATAACACTCTTTCGTATTACCTCTGCTTCATCCTTATGCGGGAACTTGATTAATGAGTGCAGGGTTTTTTTTTTCGAGAAGAAGGAACAAACCTAACCTGAGAGACGCTGCTGAACCAACATTATCTAAATCGAATCTACGTCGAGGTACAATTTGGCCCACGTCCTATCGAGGTCATGCTTAGAAGGTATTTAGGGCTTGAAGTATGTTCGCAAGTTCAAAATGGATAGACATTATCGACCGATTTAATCGGTAATTATCCTAATTGCATACCCCGGTGGTTTTTAGTTATCTTGCGCTTGTTGAAGGGAGTTTCGTGAAATGGAGGAAATGGCCGATATCCGATGTGCTTTCAGATCATCGAAACGTTGTCTCGTATATAACTGATGTCATCAGATTATCACGACGGTGATGTCTCCGCGTACATTTTAAGTATATGCGACGGTTGCTGGCGCCTGCATGACGATAAACACGGGATCTGCTTTAATTAAGTGCGAAAACAACACGAGCTCCGGGGCTCCGGTTCAATAACCGGATTTTTTTCCGTAATCGCCACCGGAGTTCAGCGGAGCAAGAAATAATGGAAAAACACTGAAGGAAGAAGGCGATAACCTATAAATGAGATGCGAAGTTCACTTTCTTCGGATCGGAAAAAAAAAGTTTAATGAAAATTAAAGAGGGAAAAAATAATAATGAAAATGTCGCATCCGGTTTGAATTTTCGCTTGTGATCTGGGGGAATAACGCCTAATTTCATTGCGATAAACGCAATGCGGAACTTCCAAAAGTGTGTTTTAAATAAAGTATTTTGGACAAAAAAGACATAACATTTTTAGGGTTTAATCACCTCTCACAAACTATAATAAACGTAATCATCTTTGGATAAAACCGGGAGGAGGGATCAAACGATTATTTTCGATATTTTATGGTTCAAGGTCATAAAACCACAACCTGCAAAACTTTTGACCGTCTTAAAAGTCTGTCAAAAACGCAATAAACTTTGAATGCTCTATTATGTTATTTAAAGGTCGGATAAAAATTAACCGGTGAATGCCCAAAAGATGATATTCAATTTTGGGCGATTTAGGACCATGAAATAACAAGCCGTAACATTTTCAACGATTAATCATCTCTCAGAGTCTGAAAGATGTGATGAGCTTTGGATATGCTGTAATATGTAGCTTCAAAATAGGATAAAAATTAACCAATGCTTGATCAAACGCTGAGTCTTAATTTTTTGTAATTTGAAAACATGAAAGAATAAGCTGTAATATTTTCAGGACGTTAACACCTCTCAAAATCTAAAAAAAAAACATTATAAGCCTTGGATATTTTGTTGTATAGGTCGGTTAAGGTCGGATAAAAATGAACCGGAGGGTGGTCAAAAGATTTGCGATTTAGTTTAAGTTTAATCACCTCTCAGAGTCTAAAAAATGTAATGAGCTTTGAATATGCTGTTGTATCTAACTTCAAAGTCGGATAAAAATTAACCGATGTTTGGTCAAACGATGATTTTCGATCTGATGTTGTTTAAAGACATAAAACAACAAGCTGTAGCATCTTCAGAATTTAATCACCTCTAAAAATCGAAAAACGTAATCATCTTCGGATATTCTGCTATATGTGGTTGAAAGGCAGGATAAAAATTAATTAGTGAGTGGTCAAAACATGATTTTCCATTTTTTGTGGTTTAGCTACAAGGAATAACAAGCTGTAACATGTCCAGGAGGTTTAATCACCTCTCGAAGTCTGAAAAATGTGATAAACTTTGGATATGCTACTGTACGTAATTTCAAGGTTAGATAAAAATTAACCGGTGGCTGGTCAAACTAAAATTTCCATATTTTAAGGGTTAGAGTCATAAAACAAGAAGTTGCAACATTTTCATTTGAATTTTTGGCCACCTTTAAAAGTCTGTAAAAAACATAACTTTTGTTTGCTCCGTTACATATTATTTCAAGGTCGGATAAAAATTAACTGGAGCAGGTAGTCAAGAGATAACTTACAATTTTTTGTGGTTTACAAACCCAAACACAACAAGCTATAATATTTTCAATGTTTAACTACCACTCTCTCTCCCTCCTCCTTCGCTTTCCCCCAAAGTCTGCGAAGTCTCTTTCCATATATTTACTTCCAATTCGTGTGTATTTTCAGTTTTTTGTGAGTGATTTTGAGTTTTCAAGTCATCAAACGCAGTCAATTTCTAATCTGCAATAAAAATGTTTTCTAAATATTTCTTTTCTAGTAATTTTTTTAATATCTTGAGAAACCGATGATCCATAATTTCTCCACCAGCGTTGGACCAAAAGTCTCCAAACCCTATAGTCTCCCTGAAAGATTCTTCAAGCCTATGGTAATGTTGAAAGTCTTGGCTATATTCGCCCCGGTATCAATGTCCAATGCTCTCGTAATTATTACCCTTGCAGGGGAGCTGGTTCTATCCAGTGTTTTCGAAGCAATCATTGATAGATATTCTTTGATGGATTGTCGTTCCTCACAAACCAAGTCGATGTTTCCTCCCACCCACGATCATTCTGAGAATCCTACTTTGGAGGACTTCCAGCTTCTAGAGATGGATTTTAGCAAGACTTGACCAGGAAAGTGCATCGTAAGTGCACCAACTGATGGTTAAACTTTTGGCCAAACGATGATCAATCCTATCATAAAAATCGAAACTTTGTTTTTAAAGAATAAAAAAATTCTAGTAACCGTTAATGGTTAATAAATGACCAACCCTCTCTGTCACTTTTCAGGGTATTTTACCAGTTTCTGGTGCCAACTTTGTAGATTTGGTCTGAGCTTATTTTAACTGGTTGTGTACTAGCCTGAACTGGTTCCAGCTTAGTTTTGAGTTCATTGAACTCCTTTGATCGAGTTTAAGATGGTTTTTGGAACAATCTGGCTGGGTTTTTGGGCTACTCAAAACGAGATCAATACCAGATAAATATGTAGATAATATAAAGAGACAAAACTGACGCAATAACAGGTTCAGACCAGGTCATGACAAGTTATAAGGAACCAAAAAATGTTTGTAATAAACACTCACGGTATATTGTTGGAAATCACCTAGCAAACGAATGCAATGAAAAAAGATCAAGAATTAAAAAGGGACAACGCGGTTTCGAACTATTCGATCTCGTCAGTGATGATGTGCTATCCGCAGAATCTGAACCTTGATTATTAATCATGTCCCTGTGATTTAGATTTATGAACAAATTCGGTGTCAGAATTAATCGATAATCGGAACTGCTAAGAGGAAAATAATGAAAGAATGGAATAACCTTTTAAAAAAGCTTCATGCAACATTATTTATTATACTGTCGAGATCGATAAAAGCTCTTTAATAGTATAGTACTCTTAGCCATTGAAATGATATAAATCCTACACCATTTTCCTTTCCAACTTTATACCGTGATTGTTCGTCTCGAGTTAATCTAAATTCCGCACAGTAGTAAATCAATCTCCGTTTCGATCCCTCCTCCCCCCTTAAACATTTTCATTCCACGAAAAATTTTAAACTAACCGCATTTCACCTTTTCCGGAAATCTCGGAAGCTTGTACAGACCATTTCCGGTCACGATATTCGCGACATACATTCGCCGCGGCCGTAGCCTCCGATTCGGTCAGGAGGACACAATATAAGGATTATCCGCCCACTCCGATTCCCCGAAGAATTGCGACGCCAGCCCAGCAGTCGGATTTATATTATTCGGATTCGCGTGACCGTTCGTAATTAAACGGAGGAACGTGCTTCTATATATTTGTGAGCTCCGACTAGAAGGATGCTACTTATACTAAAATTTTATGTTTATTTAAACAATTACTAATTTAACACTTTCAGCAAAATTTATAGCGCTCTATAAACAATTCTTGCAGGTCACTGCTGGAACTAAATTGATTTCGTTTTGTATATACGTGAACTGAATTCACGAAACTAAACGATAGATTCCCGATAGAATTTCTCTTTAACAGTAAATGACGGCATGTTCGCTTTTTGTTGTTTGTTCTTTATAAGTTTAACTTATTCTTCAGCTTTTATCGTTTCTTTCTATCTGGAACGAAAATGGGGGAAAAAAAACATAGAAAAGAGCTGCAGAAACCTTTCGACTACAACCTCTTGTCATGCTACAAAACCTCGATCCATAAATATATTAAATATACGAGAATCGGAACCGCTATCGTAATTGAGGGTAAATTTAAATAAGCTTTTGTTATACAAAACAAAATCGAGATCGATACTAAATGAGGATCCAGTTCCAGATAAGAAAGCAATTTTTTTTCCGTCAAAATCTTGGCTTATCAAATTTTCGAAATCACCTTAAGATTCTCCAATACAAATTTATGCTTACCGTCGACTAACAGAACGCTAAGGATCAATATTTACCTATATGCTTACTAACGCCAATTCTACGTCACCTGTTAGACAACACCCCAACGGTACCACGTCAAAATCAGCGTAAAAATGTTTACATTCAACCTTCGTGTACCGCGAAACGAATCAACAACACGTCCTTCGAGCCACAGTTATCAAGAGTCGTTCTCGATGTCTATTATTCATCTACTGTGTGTCGACGATTACCTGTCGCCGAAGTGATCCTTCATGAGTATTGTTTGAACGAATACGGACGGCAGTATCGACGCCTTTATGTCAGATTCAATAGATTCGTTTCGAACATTATAACTTTAATTGTACAATATTTTTTGTGTAAAATAAATATATTAAACATAATCAACGTTCACATTTAGAAACAAACATGATTTGAAGAAATTTTCTTCGTGTCCAAATCGACGTGACATTTTGAATTTCCCACCTCTTAACAGAAATGACAACACAACTCCTGTCAACAGAGACCTGTCAGTTGACTCCTATTAAAATCTAAACAAGCTGCGTAATTTAGTTTGTGTTTTACAGCCATTGATAGCAGACTACCGTGTGATTTGAGGAGAAAATTAAGCATTACTTTTTGGGGAAAAAAACCAAGACTAAGCTTGATAAGTATTATCAATTTCAATGATAAAAAAGTGGTTTACTTGAGATCTCTACACTCGAAATAATTAAAAAAATTCACGATATGGTGTTGGCCGATCGAAGATTGAAAGTGCAAAAGATTGTGGAAGCCATAGGCATATCATATAGCTCAGTGGTTTCAATTTTACATTAATCAAGTTGAATGGGTATGTTGATAACCCATTCAACTTGATCATTTCAGACTTTGATGAAATTTGGCACTGAAGTAAAATTCATGTTTAAAGTTTCCATAAATCGCTCAAAATAGCTCTGCGGGCATTTACTAAAATTGTAATAGCTCTTCTCCTAATTGAGCTAGAGACTTGGGAGTGGTGTTATTTTCTTCTATTTCTAATGGCCTTTCATTTGATATGCAACACCTAGGGAGTCTTTGAGAAAAAATGTTTTCCAAAATTGATACTAAAATTTTGAATTTGAATTCCAAAAAGGTCACATGTTTAAAAAATTTCAAAAATTTCCCAAAAGTAGTTTACTATAACACTAAGCAGTGTGCAAAGTTTCTTACTTAAAAATATTTCTGTTTAGATGAGGTTTGTAAACCCTTATAGGGCACTGGCCCTTTTTCACATAATCACTCCACTAAATAATAAACTTATAGACTGACTGTTAGTACTTAAATAAAAAATTTTCTTAGATTTTCAAATTTCAAAACAAACTAGAAATCAAAAAGAGATCACTACTTTAAAGATCCACACAACACTGATGCCCAGAGTTAGACTGAGCTGCTTGCTGCTTCACTGCAGTGGTTTAGGTTGCCAATTCAAAATCTTATTTGTCACTAGTAAACTCCAAAATAATCACAAAAAATAAGAAAACTTTCCAGGCCTCACACTGGATGTATATAATTGTCTGTTATGAATATTTTTTTAAATTAGGATGTTAGATTGAAATAAATTAAATTAAATGTTGATTTTTGGATTTCAAGTATACCAAAAATTTATATTTATAAATTTTCTCGCGTTCTTCGCGTTAGTTTTAAATTCTTTTAACTAAAAACCTATCACCATCCCAATTTGAAACTTTGCACACGGCTTAATCTTATAGTAAACTACTTTTGGGAATTTTTTGAAATTTTTTAAACATGTGACTTTTTTGGAATTCAAATTCAAAATTTGAGTATCAATTTTGGAAAACATTTTTTCTCAAGACCCTCTAGGTGTTGCATATCAAATGAAAGGCCATTAAAAATAGAAGAAAACAACTCCACTCCCAAATCTTTAGCTCAATTAGAAGAAGAGCTATTACAATTTTAGCAAATGCCCGCATAGCAATTTTAGGCGATTTTTGTAAACTATAAATGGCCATAATTCAAAAACGGGTTGACATAAGAAATTAAAACTTTACATTTTTCTTGGTCTACATTTACCTCAGTGCAAATTTCATCAAAATCTGAGATGGTCAAGTAAAATTTTTTATTTAAGTGTGTTGATTTGATACGGATTGACCCCAGAGATAAAACAGCAGTCAAAACAGTGGGTTTCTCAAGGTGAATCGGCGCCAAAAAAAGCCAAAGCAAAAGTGGATTTGTCAGCCAATAAAGTCCGCATGGACTAGCTTCAAAAGGGTAAAACAATTAATGGCGAATATTATGCCAATTTATTGAGTCGATTTAATGAGGATTTGAAAAAAAAACGACCGCATTTGTTCTTTTCCACCAGGACAACACAAGGATCCACATATGTGTAGTTTCCATGACAAAAATCCATGAATTAGGCTGCGAATTGCTCCATCACCCGCTCTATTCTCCGGATTTAGCCCCGATTGACTATTTTTTGTTTCCAAACCTGAAGAAATGGCTCGGTGGAAAGAGATTTGACTCCAACGATGGAATCATCTCACAAACAAATGCCTATCTTGATGACCTCGACAAATCTTATTTTTTGGAAGGGATAAAAAAAGCTATCAACATACCCATTCAGATTTTGATGAAATTTGGCACTGAAGTAAAGTTCATGTAGAGCAAGAAAAATGTCAAGTTTTAATATCTTATGTCAACCCGTTTTTGAATTATGGCCATTTAAAGTTCCCATAAATCGCTCAAAATAGCTCTGCGGGCATTTACTAAAATTGTAATAGCTCTTCTCCTAATTGAGCTAGAGACTTGGGAGTGGTGTTATTTTCTTCTATTTCTAATGGCCTTTCATTTGATATGCAACACCTAGGGAGTCTTGAGAAAAAATGTTTTCCAAAATTGATACCAAAATTTTGAATTTGAATTCCAAAAAAGTGCATATCAAATGAAAGGCCATTAAAAATAGAAGAAAACAACTCCACTCCCAAATCTTTAGCTCAATTAGAAGAAGAGGTATTACAATTTTAGTAAATGTCCGCATTTTAAATGGCCATAATTCAAAAAGTGGTTGTCATGAGAAGTTAAAACTTGACATTTTTCTTGGTCTACATGAACTTTACCTCAGTGCCAAATTTTATCAAAATCTGAGATGGTCAAGTAAAATTTTTTATTTAAGTGTGTTGATTTGATACGGATTGACCCCAGACACAAAACAGCAGTCAAAACAGTGGGTTTTTCGGGGTGAATCGGGGCCAAAGAAGGCCAAGGTGGGTTTGTCAGCCAATAAAGTCCACATGGACTACCTTCAAAAGGGTAAAACAATTAATGGCGAATATTATGCCAATTTATTGGGTCGATTTGATGGGGATTTGAAAAAAAAAACGCAGTTGATCAAGGATCCACATACGTGCAGTTTCCATGACAAAAATCCATAAATTAGGCTACAAATTGCTCCATCATCCATTTGTATTTGTCTCCAACGATGAAATCATCTCACAAATACCTATGTTGATGACCTCGAAAAATCTAATTTTTTTTTAAAGGGATAAAAATATTGGAGAAAATTTGGACAAAGTGTATAGGGCTCAAAGGAGACTATTTTATCCAAAAACCTGTGTTTCATGCAAAAAATCACGGACATATTGACCCGCCTTCGTATATTATGGACACATTCATATCAAATATTCAGTGCCTCAGACGGACACAGAAACTGGCCTTCTCGATCGGTATTCATCTTCAATGGAAAAACTTGAAATACAATAATACATAACGGTTTCAAGTTTTCTAAAAATGATATACAGTCATGTTCGTTAAAATAGCAGTGATATAAAATTCTCAAAATCTCTGATCTAACTTAGAGAAAATAAATACTGCAAAAGCCAATTTATTTTAGACGACAAGTAACGTTTATTCAATAAGGGCCCATTTCTGGGCCTTCTGGCCTGTAAATTTCCTCCTAGTAGTTTCTTTCTAATCGTACAACTGCAGATAGGGAGATCGAGTTCCTGTTTTATTTGGCTAGAAGACACAAATGGGTTCTTTTTAATGAATTTGACTATCGACTGCGAACTTATTTAAACCCCTAAAACGTTACAATATAATTGATTTAGACCGATTTCTAATATCACCGCTATTTTAACGAACATGACTGTAAATAAAAACCTGCCTAATTCTTGATACCAACGTTTCGGAAGCAGTAAATCATCTTCAAATTAGTAGTAAAAACGGATTTCCTTTACTACTGCTCAAATATCAAATGAATCAACTGGTGTGGTAAGTTTGACAATCGGGACAATGCACTGAAAAGGGATAATCGGGTCCAAAAAAGGAGAAGACAGTTTGATCTGTGGATAGGGTCATAGGTGGCAGTTTTCTGAGATGCACGTGGGATAATTTTCATTGATTATCTTCGGGAAGGAAAAACAACGGCGAATATTATACGAATTCATTGCAGCGTTTGAATGATGAAATGGTCGAAATCAATGAATTAAAGTTCGAATTGCTTGCTCACGCAGTCTCTTCGTCAGATTTAACATTCCTCCCCCCCCTCCAAACTTGAAAGAAATGGTTTCGGTAGTAAAAGGTTTGCCAACAATGAAGAAGTGGTGTCTGCGTCTATAAACAGGGTTTCGAAGCTATTGAACATCGCTGGGATGTATCGAGATGAAACAAAATTATGTAAAGAAATAAAGCTACTTTTTCCCATTTTTTTTGTGTTTTGTTTCTTAGGTCGGGTATTTCTGGGGCTACCCTCGTATAACACACAATTTAAATAAATTAAGTAAAAGGAAAAAAACCTTGGTTCAAACAACTATAGCAAATATATTACGAATGTGGTAGATATTCGAAACTAGTCAGTCAGATAACATAGGAGTGGATTTCCCGGGAGAATCCAGCTTTGTAGAGCTTGTTTTGTGAAGCCCCGTCAAAAACGGAAATAGAAAACGTGGTTCCTTTGAGAAATCATAAATATGAAAATACATATATTGAATATATTAACCTAATACAGACAGAAACTCGAACAAAAATTATAACAAAAATTAATTTCACTCACACTTTTAGAGTAGAAATTGTTGATCTTATGACAGTTAATTTAGTTCTTTGTGAGAAACAAATTGTCGAGATTTGACAAGAAACGAAATTTAAAAAAAAACAAAGTCTTTCAACATTTTTCATCGTTCGAATCGTCCCTTTGAGAAAAACTTTCTCATTAAAATTGCGTTTGTAAAAGGAAATACAGTCGGCTCCCGCATCGATAAGCTATTAAATATTTTTAAAATGAAACAAAGATTAGGTACACTGCGGTTATACCAGAATAAAAAAAAAACTTGAAAGAAAATCCGAAGATTACATCGTAGCCGAGGCATGTTTGGCGCTTCGACCTCGTGCAAACGTCGGCTGACACGTCTTTAGCCCGTTTCACTTCAAAGCAAGTAGAGTAGATATAAGGGAGGGCTTTAGTTCTAACGCCAGGCGATTTCGGAAAACGAAAAGATAACAGAAAAATGAAACACACAAAGAAATGTGAAACGAGAGACGAGCTTGTTTCTTTGTAGATACCAAGTAAAGGGAGTTGTATATTTTAATCCCCCTTCTCCCCTCCATCTTATCGAAACGAGAATTAAGTTTAAACAAATATATCTCAAATTCTTGACAATAGGAAGCCTTATTAATCACGTTAAATTCACTCAAGCAAACCATCTTATAACGAGATGAGTTTTCCCAAGTTTCAAGAGAAGTTACCTTGCCCCCTTCACTAATAAATCGTGTTATTTTAATAAGTTTCCCTTTTCACGGGGAGGGGTACACCTTATTAGTCGAAATTATACCAGACATAATAACGTACGCGTATCATCGAGATAAAATTTCAATTTCATCCGCAAAACTGGTGTTAACAAGCTACGAGAACTGAGTCTGATTAAACTTTCCCGAATTCTCCTACCTTTCTGGTTCTCTAAACACGCCTCGCTTCACTTTTCTAAATTAGATTCGATGGTTCGTTATTAGACGATAAAGATGGGAAATAATGAGATTAGAGAACGCCATTTCGAATAACGTTTCTACGGTACTGAGGGAGTTCGTACGGGTGAAACGCTGATACTGCACGTTTTCTATGAATTCAACTTAAATGGTGCCAATAAAGTTCTCTCGTTGAATTGTTTGAATTTCCTGTGCTGTGTATAGAATGGGTTATGCATTTTGTAAAATTTAAATTCAATTTTTTTTTACGTGAGCAGGTAATGAAAATAAACTAGTAAAAAGGAATCGTTCAACCGGTACTACCCTATGTTTTGACCAACGCGGAAATGTCAACACAAAGTAGAAATGCACGAGTAAATTCGCAGCAAAAAAATATCTTTCTCTTGCATACCACCCATACTGCAGGTATGGAAAAACGATGATAATAGCATCAGGTAATGAGAGACTCGACAAAAACCAGGGCACACATTCGCTTAGGGCTTGTGAGGTACATCCAATTTTCAACGATAATGAACTATTAATATGCACCAGCTAAACGTTATTATTAGTTAGTGGGTAGAGGCGATAGTACTCGTAATGGTTGTTTTTGAAGTTGTACATGTACCGAGGAAAAAGGGAAAAATAAAGCTATAGAAAGCTGTGCGGTAACGGCTAATTGAATTCGTAATTAGCAAGCACTTTTATGCATATTCAAAAACTCGTTACGATGGCTTATTTTTCAAAAGAACTCCGGAAATTAGAGGGAGAAAAGTTTAAAAAAAAGTATGAAGACTGTTAAATGTAAAAGTTTTAAAATGTTAAAAGCGTTAAGAAATTCTTTGAGCAGTGCATTAAATATGCATTTATTAGATACATACAAGGTTTTTCGATTAACCGTAAAGCAATAAAAGAAAAAAAACTTTTGTTATTTATCAATTTACTAACTAAAAATTGCATCAAGCATGAAAAGTGAACCACGTGGTTTCGACCTTCTAGGTCTCGTCAGCACAACTATAAATTCTCTAATTCCATCGCCCTTCACCTCAACTTTAACTGTATAATACCTTCGACAATTGACTAATTCCAACCCAATGCCCTCTAGTTTTTTAAGTTCATCTCACATCTACAACCTCTCGACACAACTGTCTTCAAACTGATTAAAACCACTCTACTATAGTAGACAACTTGTTGGTCTACCTTTATCAAATAAGGAGTCTGCCCAAAAAGTTTTAATAATATAGGAGGAGTTGTTCAAATCCATAAATGTTTGTTTGTACTTCCACATCAAAGAAACAGTGTCAATTTTGAGCTTGATCGTAAAACACAACAGGCTCCTAGAAGAAACAAATTAACTCTTGAGCTAGGATTCATAATCGCTCACCTAAAGCAATAAACAAAATGGAAAAAATTGAAATGAAGTAAAAAAAATGAAGAAGTACAGGGTCTTTCATTAAGCGCTTCCTATCTTTAAATTTAAATAAAACAAAGTGAGTGTAGGATATCATCGAAATTTTTTAATTGTTTGAAAGGTCTATCGATGCCATTATTTATGACGCACATCCGGGATGTCCAATTTCCCACGATTCTGACGCATAAATCAGGCTGAATTTAACCGATGGCTTGGGTTATGTTGGCTTGGAGGGCCACCGTGGCTTGTGGATTATTCGCATAGACTTATCACGCAAGAAAAACTCACAAGAAACAGTCTAACGCTCGTGCAGAATGTCAAATGTATCCTGTTGAAACCGCATGTCATTGATGTCCATATCATCCAATTCAGGCCAAAAGAACTTGGTAATCGTCGCCTTATAGTGCTCGCCTTTGACGGTGATGGCCTAGCCAATGTCGTTCTGAAAGAAATATGGACCGATGACGCAGCCAGCCCAAAATCCACACCAAACAGTGACTTTTTCGGGATGCATTGGACGCTCTTGGATCTCATGTGGATTGGTATCGTCCCAAATTCGAGAACTTTTTTTTGCAGACGTACCCATTCATCCAGAAATGAGCCTCATCGCTGAAGATGATTTTTTGATGAAAATTAGGATCGGTTTCCAACTGCTCCAGGGCCCAATCAGCGAACACACGTCGTTGTCTATGGTCATTTACCTTTAGCTTCTGTGTCGGTTGAATTTTGTACGGGCGCAGGCCCAAGTCACGAAGCAAAATTTTGCCAAGTTGTGGCCTGCGAAAGGCCAAGTGAGCAACGCAAAATCGACTGCGTCGGATTCTCCTACACACTCTTGATAGATCTTGCGTTTCATCGTCGTACGGATGTTGCTTCCCTGATTACTGAACCAGTAGCCTCAAATTTATCCACCACACTGCGAATAGTCCTCTCGATTGGACGATTACGATGACTATAATATTTTATCATTTGCACGTGTTGTTCAACGCTATATCCGTCCATGGTGATTTCGCAAAACAAACTGAATAAATCACAGCCAATCTGACAGATGTAGCTTCAACAATATGGTCGCTATCAACTGTCAAAGTTCGGAAGTCCCTATTAGAAAACCTGTTAGAAAGAGAACTAATAAAGACACTTGACACAAAAAGGAAAAAACAAAATTTTACAAACAAGAGAGTTGTTGAGCTGAAAGAAAGTTGAGAAGATTCTGATAGATCTGAAGTTAAAGATGATTCTTTTGAATAAGATTTTGGATCTCCCAAAGAAACTGAAAATGCCACGTCATCCCTCGAACAAAAAAAAACTTAAGGCTGATCTCAGTAGCTAGTATGAGTCCGGAAAAAAACCCTCTTCAGTTCTAATTTTGCAACCCAAAAATCGGAAAAGATGGTGATGGATTTGAAAAGGCAACAATGTAATTGCCACTTTTAAAAATACCTTTGCCTTAAAATTGAGCCAAAGAGAGCACCGATTCTATACAATGAAGTTATACAGATTAATCAGCCGGGTTTTTAAGAATGACCACGAACCTTAAACTAAACTGGAACTCTCATTTGAAAAAAAAATGACCGACAAATGTAATCCGTAGAACAGTTGGAAAAACATGATGGCCAAAACTCACACAGAAGTATGCGATAACTAACCTGTCGAGAATTCAGAGATTGGGATGCCTATGTGTGACTGATGGAACTATTAGGAACACCCCAAGCATACAGATTGAGAAATACTAACAACTGGAGAACTCAATTTTTTCAAAGTTTTCAAAGGGAATGCCTGCAAGACCTAATTTTTCTGGCCCAACAAGATCGCCTTGGTGTGGGAACCAGTGGGCCAGATAGTGGACAATGGGATTGCAGACCAGCTAGCGAGGGAGGGTTCCCAAATGAAAACCTACTTAGATGCTGTGCTGACACAGACACAAACTCATTTTTATTATTCTTTTCGTCTTTCATAAAAAAGTAAACTTCTCTTTCTATTATTTCCAGTTTGGACGATCCAAATGATAAGAACAGTATCCGATACACAGCCTATACAACCAAAAATATACAAAAGCGTAACGTCATCCGAAAACAACAACCTACTTAAAGCGCAATTTAAGTTTAACAAGTGCCCTTTCGATGGAAGAACACTTCCCCTTGTCCTGACGTACTGAATGTAACAAGTCGCTGAATGCAATGCAGTTGAAAAGAGCACTTCAACTTTGTGAATAGCCGACTCGTATACAGAATGCTTTGGTATGGACCGTCAACGTCGTTCGGAATCAGATCGTCGAATATGTACATTGCATCGCGATGCTTTTCAAGCGAAAAAAATTAAGAAAACAGAACAATTTATTAATGGAGACACTACAAACCTACCAAGAAAGATAAATTATATTTTTCATCATGATGAATATGTCTGAAAGTGACATTTCTTATACCAACACGTCGAGTCTAAATAATGATCCGAAATTATTCTTTGAACAAAAGCTGGTGAGAAAATCAGGTCACGCAATTTTCTAACAATTTTTCTCCATCTAGCTTCAGGGTCACGATTTTCGTAGACGGATTTGGCCTGCACAGCGCTTTTTTCCGTAAACACACTGCGTGACTAACACGGCAAATTCCTGCACACATTAATGCGGGCAAAAAATGGTTTAGGAAGGAAAAAAAGCAATCGCAGTAAGTGTGTAGAAAAATAACAGAACACCTTCATACATGCTAGAAATATAAAGAAGGAAAAAAAGGGAACAATCATTATAGGAAAGGAATTGTGCTTTTTATATTCGAAACATATTGTTGTGTGTTCCTTTCTGTTTCTTTCTCCCCTGGCATATATTCTTCTTCTTCTTCTTCTTAATCTTGTACCTTCCTACCATGAGGTGTAAGGCAGTTAGAGTTGAGGTTATTCATTCCTTCTTATGTATTTCTCTCCCTTTTTGTTTCTTCCTTTATTCCTTCTCATTGAATACTTCGTTTTTTGCCTTGTTCTCTTACTCCCTCTTCCCATGTTTTCCTAGGTCTTCCTCTTGGCATTTTACCTGTTGTTTTTCTTTCATATAATCTTCTTGGAAGTCTTCCCTCTGGCATTCGGCAAACATGTCCGAACCATCTTAACTGGTTTTCATTTTTTATTTTGTCTCTTCTTATTTTGTTTTTAATCTTCCTAAGTAATCTCATCTCCATTGCGTTTATTCTTGATTTCTGTTTTTCTGTCAACGTCCACGTTTCGCTAACTGTATGTTATTGTGGATCTGACTATTTTCTTTACTACCTCGACTTTTATTTCCTCGTCAATTTCTCTTTTACTTAGGAATGTTGTTGAATATTTTTCCTGCTTTTTTCATTCTTTCGTTTATTTCACTCTCTATTTTTCCATTTTTCTCTATCGTTCCCAAATATATATTTATTTATACTTGTTCTATGCTTTGTCCGTTTATTTTAATGTCGTGTGTTTTATTTCTTTTTGATATAATCATACTTTTTGTATTATTTATGATTATTTTCATATTTATCCTATTTAGGTCGTTTTGTAGTGTATTTAGGTTATGTTGTAGTTATTTTTCTGATTCCGCCAGGACTGCCATATCATCAGCAAACACGAGTTCTGCTATTTTTGTTTCTTCCATTTTCCATTTTCCCAGCCTTAGTTTCTTGATTTCCTTCTTTGCTTCTTGCTTGGGGTCTTGGGTGCTTCTACCTGATCTGAAGCCGCATTGTGTTTCCTCTATTGTATTTTCTATAGTTTCTCTTATCCGTTTCTCCAAAATTCTTGTTAATATTTTTCCTGTTGTACTTGAGAGGGTGATTCCTCTATAATTCTTGCAATCTCTTTTGTCTGCATTTTTATATATCAGTAGTATTATACCTGTTTTCCAATCATTCGGTATTTTCTTTGTTCTTATTGCTGTATTTAATATTTCAAATAATTTCTCCGATCCTTCCTTTCCTAGGAATTTAATCATTTCTATTGTTATCCCATCTTTTCCGGGGGCTTTCCCCATTTTTAATTTCGCTGTCGCTTCTTGTAATTCTTCTTCTGTGATTTGTTTTATTTCCTCCTCCTTTAGCGTTCCATAAAATAGTTTCTGATTTTCTCTGAAATTCTTGTTCTTTTTTTGCTTCTTTAATTGCTATTTTTGCTTCTGCTCTCTTTTGTTTGTATTCTTCATATTCTTCTTGTCTCCTTGTATTTATGTACTTTTTCCAAATTTCTTTTTTCTTCTTTATAATTTATTGCAGGTCAGGCCTCCACTAATCAGTCCTTTTCATATTTACGTTTGATATTTTTGTAGTGCCGCAACTTTCTTTTGCTGCGTTCACTATTGTTTCCTTGAATCTGGTCCATTTCTCTTCTGCTCCTTCACCTTCCTTATTTTCTTTTAATTTCTTGGTTATTATTTCTTTCTTATATCATTTTCTTTTAGTGTATAGCTTCTCTCTCTCTAACTTGTTTTCTTCTTTTATCTTGTTTGTTCTGTTTTGGCATTTTTAATTCCATTATTCTCTGGTTCTCTGGTTACTTTGATATCTTTTACTTGTTTAGTTTGTTCTTTACACATGAGGAAGTAGTCTATGATTGATTTTTCTTTTCTGTTTTCCATCTCCCTTGTGCAGTTGTGTATATCTTTATGCTTAAATTTTGTGTTTGTTATGACTAATTCGTTTTCTATACATATTTCTATTATTCTTTCTCCGTTGTTATTTTTTTGTTGTTTCTAATTCTTTTCCGATTATGTTTTCTAGTCCTGTATTATCATTTCCCACTCGTCCGTTCATATCTCCCAGTATCATTGTGTGACCTTCCGCACAATGTATTTCTCTCAGTTCTCTTTTATTATATCTTTTATTCTATTCGGTGCTACTATTAATCCCACTTCTGCTTTTCTTTTTCATCTACTCCTGACCATATCATCCAATATCCCTTGTGTAGTCCAGTTATATTTTCTCGTTCTTTGTGTTTTGTCTTTATGTCTGTTTTCCTTTTCCTTTTATGTTGGTTCTCCCTCACTTCTATTCTTTCTTCCTCCTTTCGAGGTATATCTCTACTATTCCACGATCTCATTCTTATTATGTTTTTGGATATTAAATTATCCAAATTGTTTGAGCAACACAAACAGCTTCTATTCAATTATTTAAAATGGGAAACGATTTTGCTCTTCTTTTTTGGCACTGGTGACTTCCATGCCGGACTCTGACGTTTTGTTTTTGACTCGTATTGAAAACACTACGTTTCATCGCCAGTTACAATTACTGACATGCTTGTCGGATTCCTTTGAGACATTTTTAACATGCTTTGCAAAATTGCTGAAGTATCCAATCTTTTTGGTAATCTTTCTGAGTGTGTGTGGCCTAAAGCACGCACAGATCTTCTTTTTGCCCAAATATTCGGTCAAAATTTGATAGACTATACTTCTCGGCTTTTTCGGTAACCCAGTTTTCTCTTCGATGAGTCTCGCAACGCACAGTGATCGCTTAGATGAATCGAACCTATCATCAGTCACTCATAGATGTCTTTGAACTAAGAACTTTGTTGGAGCTGTGTAAAAGTGAAAATATACCTCGGATTAAAAGATTAATGTACTGAAGCCTTAGATCTATCCCCATCCATTCTATCCTAAACACTGCTCTCCTTAATTTTTTACCATAAACCTACATAACATTGTCTCGACCTTCATTTACATTCACCCAACGCATTCGATCCCAAATTATTTTCTCTTCTGACACATTTCTTGTCCGCCGGTTTGAAATTAAGTAATTTCCCAGCTTGACCCTATTTCAAAACTATCACGTTTCCATCTACCGCAAACCTCCGGTTGTACTGAAGCTGAAGAACCACAAACGGATGAGAGCCCCAAAGAGCCGGATAGAATGAAAAAAAAAGAGGGAAAAAAAAGTACTCCCCGGACTGTTGTGCGTGACCCGGTGATGGTCCGACTACTCTCACCTTTTGCGGTCAATCAAACGGCCGTACATTATTTTCCGAACACGTTAACGCCTGCTGCGGAACTGATGAGGGAGGGGGTGGGCGAAAGGGGGAAAGATGGACTGGTTTTCCCCAAATCACGCACCCCTATTAAATTCGAACGTGCCCTAATATTGTACGCACAACTGGAAAATCGCGGTTGGGAAGGGGTGCGAGAAGTTAGCTGTCGATCGGGTTTTCGCCCCAATACCGCTTAATGAAGTTGATTAGAATGATCCGGGGGTGCCTATGCAGAAATCGCGGTGTTCTAATACGTAAATGGTTTTCTATGGGGGTTATTGATGGAGTTTGACATATTGTGGGATGTTAGTTTTTTTTCCTGTTTTACCCTAGGTGTGCCACTTTATTCTGTTTGCTAATTCTCCCCAAATAAAAGGTTTAATAATGATGTCATTACACGGAAGACATATTATTATACGGTATAATGCGGATATTTTTAGGAAGGGTGCAATAATAATCCTATACCGGTCTATCAACTAAAAATTTCTAAACTACATATTTATTCAATTTCAATCAGATTTTTTGAATTATTATGTTGATGTTCATTTTGGGATTATAAATAAATCCTGATTGTCCCTATAAACACAAAAGAGGACTATGTCGATATGTTCAAAAATTAAACAAAAATGTATTAATGACAGTTGCACAGAATTATTGTTAATTTATTTATTGTTTAGAGAACCTTAACTGGTCAAAAATATTTTTTACGACACAAACTCCAGTACCATTTAGATGATGTGACATCACACATATCGTGGTCCTTCCTGCAACACCCCTCCACACAATATTTGTTTTTAAAGTACGTAACTGCAGAGATATCATGTTTCGTCAGAAATGTATTGGAAAAGGATGACCATAGTTATGGCCACCACGAGGTCCGCGAAGATGGCACCACAAAGTGATCAAAAATCGACAGAAATACTAAAAAGGATTGACCACTTATTGACCACTATTGACCATCAGCGATTTCGATTAACCACATTTTGTTTAGGCTACTGCCTCTATACCCATATTTTGGGGTCTAATGGCGAAAATGCTAAAATTAGCCAAAATAAACATTTTGTTCAACGGATACGATTAACCATCGTTTGAACATGTTTCACAACCTTTCACATTTTTTAAATTGAAAAAATAATTTTTTTCGATTTTTTTTTACTACAAAAACTAAAATTTTGTTGCAAGATAGGATTGACCAACGTTTGACCATGATTGACCACCAAATAATTTTTTTTTTGAAAACTTAACAATAGCCGAAAAAAATGAAAAAAACGAGTTCATATTTCGAATAAAATAACATCAAACCCAGATAATGTCACAACCACTTGCATAGCATTTTTCACAAATTTTGAAAGGTGGTCAAACGCTGAAAATAATAGAACTTATTTCATGGTGCCTCTAGACCACAAAAAAATTAAAATTATCGTTTGACCACTCTCTGGTTAAATTTTATCCGATCTTAAAGTTACATAGCCAAGTTACAAAGTTTATTGCATTTTTCACAAACTTTGAGAGGTGGTCAAACGCTGAAAATAATAGGACTTATTATCTCGTGGCCATAGACCACAAAAAATTGAAAATCATCGATTGACCACCCACCGATTAATTTTTATTTATATTTTAATTTTATTAAAATGCACACGAACGTCTCTTGTTTAAAAAAAAAACCAAAACAAGGGGGAAAAAACCGCGCCCAATTTGCTACATTTTCATAGAAGACTTCGACAGTGGTCTCAAGATAAAAAGAAATCTTTTCGTTTTGGAGGGAGCCCCGAAATCATCTTCCATCCATTCTGGTTCTCCTTTCTGTTTCTCCCTTTCCTCAATTAGAGGATTAGGAGTTCGCTCCACTGGCGTAGCAGATACTAACTCACTCCAATCGGAAGCTATAAAAACCACCTGTATAAAGAATGAAACACGTTGGGCAGAAAGGCTAAGAGAACGTTACACCCACAGGACATTAAAGGAGTTCCACGAGGAAAAATGGTGGCAAAAACCTCGACTCAATTTTCATGGGCTACAAGGGATTGCCTATTCCGCTAAGGACAGGGACAATGTCCACCACTTTGTGGTGCCAACTTCGCGGACTTGCGACCACGTTCTCCAGTCATCAATCCTATGGATGCCTTTCTTTAAGGGGGTGACCCGAAAAACTCTACTCGACTATAGGACAAACGAGCCATTTTAGATCCAAGAAATTAGCCTTCATAGACTTAAAAAGCATATTACAGTCTGTTTCAAATTTGCTGAGCACCATGGTGATCTCGCTTATTACAAAAAATACACTCTAAGTTTAAATTTAAATTTTGTACAAATTTGAGAACAACAACACAAATATCTCCACAAGAAAGTTTTATCATCGCAAGAATATGAATCTTGTACATTCATATCAAGTGATGAAGAATTGGACAAGAGATTTTCAACTTGGCAGAGAGATCTGTGAATAAAATGTTGGTGCTGGACGGCCCAAAACTGTTGTTTGCAAAGGAAACATTGATCTGGTCCATAACATGGTCCTGAATCACTTGAAAAAATAAGAAAAATAAAAAACTTCACCTTTCCAAGTCGTTTCATTCTAAAATTTTGACAAAACGTTACAGAATTACTGGCAATTAGTTCTGGGACATCCTGTATAACATTTAAAATGTTTATAATAAGTTTAGTTCACTTTTTTGTGGCATACCGATTTATTTTTGCACCTCAAACTACTGCACTAATAACGCAAAACTAACAATGTTTAAATATGTACTGATAAGGCTGTATTATCTGCTGTTGTGGTTTGTATATTTACACACATATATTTATGTATAACGCATTGAATAAAAGTTACTCTTAGAAATAAAAAATAATGAAAGTAGACGACAATTAAACATATTACATTACTTTTTAAGTTGATCCAAAACACAACATACATAAAAATTATTTCTAAAATTCCTATATATTTCAACAAGTGACTTAATTATATCCTGTGTCATTTTCGTATAAAAGCTAATATTACATAGATTATGACATACAAATAATAAATAAGGTTAATTAAGAATATACGTCGAATCCGGAACAGGTTTCTTACGTTTTCTGTAAACTTGAGTACTATAAATAGGCACGAAAATATTTTGACCATGATTGTGCTATATTTATACTTTTGAATGATTAAAATATCGAATTTATACGTAAGAATAATCGCGTGTGACAGATATTAGCGTGTTGACTTTTCAAGTGAAATGGATTTAACATATTTTGTATCACAATACAGCATCTACAGAAATGCTAAGATCAACGATAATGAATTGATTTGCACATTTATTACTGCAACACGTGATTGATCTCTTGTTGGGGATGTAATCTGGATTTACCAGATTTTGCTAGTATAGGATAGCCCCACAATTCACCATCATTGTTTGAGAAAAGATTGACCAAGTCGTACTAATTATGAATCAAGAAAACAAAGCATAGGTATCTCCTTTACACCACTTCTAAGCTCACAAGATATTTTCTGCTATCTCTTAGGTTAGATAGATAGATAGATTTATTTTATTGTGTATACTATTAGAATAGAATACCTACGTCATGTACATCATACAAATAATAAATATAAAAAGTAGGTACAAACATAAAATCAGTAACAAAATAAGTAATAAAATAAAAGTATAAAATGTTGCAGTTCAAGATTTTCCTAACAATAATGTAAATTCATTTACGAAGTAAACAGCTATTAGCAGATATTTTATTTTACTTTTAAATACTTTAAAATTAGTTTCTAACTTCAAATGTTTCGGGAGCCCGTTGAACAGTTTGACACCAGGTCTGCGAAGTTGGCACCACAAAGTGGTCAAAAATCGACAAAAATGCTAGAAAGGATTGACCATTTATTGACCACTATTGACCATCAGCGATTTCGATTGACCACCTTTTGTTTAGGCTACAGCCGCTATACCCATATTTTGGGGTCTAATGGCGAAAATGCTAAAATTAGCCAATATAGACATTTTGTTCATCGGATACGATTGACCATCGTTTGACCATGTTTGACCACCTTTCACATTTTCAAAATTAAAAAAAAAATTTCGATTTTTTTTTACTACAAACACTAAAATTTTGTTGCAGTATAGGATTGATCAACGTTTGACCATGATTGACCACCAAATAATTTTTTTGAAAACTTAAAAATATTCGAAAAAATCGAAAAAAACAAGTTCATATCTCCAATGAAATGACATCAAACCCAGATAATGTCATAACCTCTTGCGTCGCATTTTTCACAAATTTCGAGAGGTGGTCAAACGCTGAAATTAATAGAACTTATTGTCTCGTGTCTCTAGATCACAGAAAACTGAAAATTATCGTTTGACCACCCTCCGGTTAAATTTTATCCGATCTTAAAATTACGTATAACAGTTTCAAAGTTTTTCGCATTTTTCACAAATTTTGAGAGGTGGAAAGGGCTGGAAGAGGCTGAAATTAGGGTGGTCAAACGATAATTTTCAATTTTATGTGGTCTAGAGACACGAGACAATAAGTTCTATTATTTTCAGCGTTTGACCACCTCTCAAAATTTGTGAAAAATGCGAAAAACTTTGAAACTGTTATACGTAACTTTAAGATCGGATAAAATTTAATCAGAGGGTGGTCAAACGACAATTTTTAGTTTTCTGTGGTCTAGAGACACGAGACAATAAGTTGTGAATTTTTTTTTTTTAATTTTGAAAATGTGAAAGGTGGTCAAACATGGTCAAACGATGGTCAATCGTATCCAATGAACAAAATGTCTATATTGGCTAATTTTAGCATTTTCACCATTAGACCCCAAAATATGGGTATAGCGGCTGTAGCCTAAACAAAAGATTGTCAATCGAAATCGCTGATGGTCAATAGTGGTCAATAAATGGTCAATCCTTTCTAGCATTTTTGGCGATTTTTGACCACTTTGTGGTGCCAACTTTACGGACCTCTTGACACCCACTGCATCCGTAGTACTATTTGCTAGATTTAGTCTATTGCTGGGAAAGACATAATCATGCCTACCCCTTGTATTATAGCTGTGGTTGTCACAGTTACAATGTGCTTCTGTGCTAAAAACACATCTTTCGCGCACACTGAATTTCCCCAAAGTCTGACGCCATACAGAAGTACAGTGGAGCCAAACCCCGAAAAGCTGGCCAAAAGTCGAGAAATAGAGTTTAAGTTCCGGTAATTTCTAGTCGTGGGTTAGCTTGGGTAAGGGTCCGAAGGTCGAATTCCAGAAACTAAACAATCTCCAAAAGAATCCCATAACGTGGGTCGGCCTTGTTCAGAATTTGCCTGAGTCTAGTGACCGGACAAAACGGAGGAGGACTAAAGAATTACGCGCAAAAAATAGTATGGAAGAATTGACGTATGCGACTCAAATGAGCCTTCGATCATCTGGGAAATCAGATGCTACGAAAAGTGTTCGTGATGTAGGATTGAGGAGCCCATCTATAGCTAAGAAGTACAAGGAATCCGCAGAAACGATTCGAGAAACGACTTTATCTGCTAATGAATACATTAAAAAGTTCCGTGAAGATTTTGCAAGAAAGTGCTCCAGAGCCAAAACAATGGAAGACATTATTTCACGC